>CAUYRH010117712.1:0-29898 GCA_963574655.1 Perodicticus potto | reverse complement strand
AGCTGTCACCCTGGATAGAGTGCTGTGGCATCACAGCTCACAGCAACCTCCAATTCCTGGGCTCAAGCGAGTCTCCTGCCTCTGCCTCTCAAGTAGCTGTGACTACAGGCGCCCGCCACAACACCCGGCCATTTTTTGGTTGCAGCCGTCATTGTTGTTTGGCGGGCCCGAGCTGGATTCGAACCCGCCAGCTCAGGTGTACATGGCTGGCGCCTTAGCCCATTGAGCCACAGGCGCCGAGCCACAACCACTTGTTCTTAAGTACAAAAGCCAAGAGAGGGATGGCCAGGGGAGCCAGCAGCGCAAAGAAAGATAAAGCCTATAGCTTCATCTATAGACCCTGCAGGTGGCTCAGTCACAGAATGTTGTCCTGCGTCCCTTCCCCTCTACCAGCTTGCCAAGGCTCCTAACATTTCCACCACTAATATATTTCCCTGAATGAAGGCACTGAAGGCCTCTACTACCCTGACCGTAGCTTCCTTGGTCTTGCTGGTGAACATCTGCATAAGTGAGAGAGGTGGGATTTGATGCAGAAGAGAGGAGGAGAAAAAGGTTCTGAGAATGAGGATGTGATGATGTAGAGCAGGCAGGAGAGACTGCGCCAATAGGGCGATTAGACCAAGGGAATAAGGAAAAAATCACTCATGTATTCATTCCTTTTCACTTACTTGAGAGCCTTCCATAGAGAAGGCCAGGAGCTGGAGTTAAAAGATAAATGAGACTTGCTAGAGCTCCAGGGGCACGTAACGGAGATGGAAGCGATTCCCGCCCTTGCAGGTTTCCTTAGGATGGAGCTGTTCAGGAGCTGTGTCCACCTGGGCCTTTTCTTACTTTCAGGTGCCGCTCAGCAGTAAAGCTGGTCCTTTTATCATCGTCTTAGACACACTTTTCTCTCCACTGTGTCCAACGTCCCTTCACTTTTCCCTTCCCAGCTGAACCCTGCCCCAGCCTTTCAGTCTTACTCCTGGCACCTGTGGGCTTTCCTGGCTGCTGGGCTTTTCATTCATCACTCCTCCCCTTCTCTAACCTCACACAGCATTCAGTTTCCTCCCATGCACCGGGCACTGTGTCTTGTATTGCAGCCCAATTGTTTTGAGACTGAGATCTCCAAATAGAGTGTTAGCATCTTGAACCTGGAGATGGTGCTGGATGTATTTTTATTTTTTTTGTACTTTTCAGAGCATGGAGATATTTACTGAACAATAAATATTTGCAAACTTTATATCTTCATATATAAATAATGTATGTATGTATATATAAAATATTTGGCTGATCCCAAACCAGGCATGAGACAAGGTGTGTGCTTCTTTACCTGGGTGGGAAAAGGAGTTGTCTGCATGGCTGTGTCCTCTTCTGAATAGGCCAAAATGGTCCTCAAGGATCTTCTCAGGTGCTCCTCATTAAAGTCTGGTGCTTTGCCCACCAAGGATGCCAGAGACATGGTTACTTGCATCTTTACTCTTGCAAAGTTCTGCATCAAGAAAAAGAAAGAAGAAAAAGATGGAACAAATAAGATATTCTCAGCTGGTAGGTAACTGAAGGCAGCAAGGCCAGACCCAAACAACCCACCATGTTTCTTTTTCATCATTTCCTTATCTCACAATAACATGTGAGCTAGACTCTGCACAAGACTCATGCTGTTGTTTAAATGATTTATTTGGATCATACTGTTGTTTAAATGATATATTTGGATCCTGCTTTCACATAAATCTGCCAGACCCCCTTTAAATTTTCACTGAGGACTGGGCTGCCTCTACACTGCAAGCTGGAAGGTTCCTTCTAAGTTGGGTCACAGGATGCTGTACATCCTTTTGTGCCAAGTCTCCCTTCTTGGGACTTTACTTAAACTGCCCTGAGGAATGGGACCTCTGTGGTGAGAAATTCTGAGATTTTGAACGCTGGATGAGAAACAACTTTTCCTTTTTCCTTTCCTTCCAGGCCCATGGAAAAAGACGGCTATCCCCAGGGCTCCTCAGGAATGTCCTAGAGGGTTTTAAATAGCAATCCTTAATATATTCTAAGAACCTTGCCTTTTTTCCATGGGCCAATTTATCTTTTAATATCATTTGAGGGGTCGGCGCCTGTAGCTAAGTGGTTAGGGCACCAGCCACATATACCAAGGCAGGCGGGTTCAAACCTGGCCCTGGCTTACTAAACAACAACAATGACAACTGCAACAAAAAAATAGCTGAGTGTTGTGGTGGGCGCCTGTAGTCCCAGCTACCTGGGAGGCTGAGGCAGGAGAATCGTTTAAGCCCAAGAGTTTGAGGTTGCTGTGAATTGTGATACCATGGCATTCTACCAAGAGCAACATAGTGAGACTCTTGTCTCAAAAAAAAAAAAAAATCATTTGAACATGCTTATTAACATAACCACAGATGAAAATTCCAAAAGGATGTACCAAAATCTAGACAAACTAAAGCAAAGGTTGATTGTTTTAGAACAAAGTCAAACTCCAAAGGCTTCTTAGTTTTGATTAAAACTCAAGTCTCATAGATACTGATCATTTAGAGTTCTCTATCACAGAGCATTCTCATACCAGCCAGCCACAATTTAGACACAGGACACATTCTTCTGAATTCTTAGCCCATCTGTTGTATTTTCTTCCCGCTGATGATAACTTAACCTACATATATTCTTCCACTTCTTTTTGAAACGTATTGATAGAAACCACTGCATGTCAAAACATTCAAATTAAACTGAAAGCTGCTATCCATCTAAGTACTCAACTGTTTCTTTCTCACAGGACAGAAGCAAAATTGTGACACTACTAAATTTTTTTTTTTTTTTTGCCAGGGCTGGGTTTGAACCTGCCACCTTTGGTATATGGGGCCGGTACCCTACTCAATGAGCCACAGGTGCCGCCCTTTTTTTTTTGATACAGAGCCTCAAGCTGTCCCCCTGGATAGAGTGCCATGGTGTCACAGCTCACAGCAACCTCCAGCTCCTGGGCTCAAGTGATTCTCTTGCCTCCACCTCCCAAGTAGCTGGGACTACAGGCGCCTGCCACAACGCCTGGCTATTTTTTGGTTGTAGTTGTCATTGTTGTTTGGCGGGCCTGGGCTGGATTCGAACCCACCAGCTCAGGTGTATGTGGCTGGTGCTTTGCACCTTAGCTGCTTGAGCCACAGGCACCGAGCCTAAATTTTTTTTTTTTCTGAGACAGAGTTTCACTGTGTTGTCCTCTGTAGAGGGCTGTGACTTCACAGCTCACAGCAACCTCAAACTCTTGGGCGTAAGCGATTCTCTTGCCTCAGCCTCCCATGTAGCTGGAACTACAGGCACCCACCACAATGCCTGGCTATTTTTTGGTTGTAGTTGTCATTGTTGTTTGGCAGGCCTGGGCCAGATGTGAACCCACCAACTTCTGGTATATGTGGCTGGAACCTTAGCTGCTGGCGCCGAGCCGACACTACTAACTTTTCCTTATGTTTTTCTCTCAGCCACAGCTTGGCATTGACTTTCTCTACTATTGTAGGTCACCCAGTTGGTCTGAGCTCTTACACCGGTGGCTCCAAAGCTGAACCTCATGAGGAGGTAGAGGGTGGCACAGGCCTGGCTCCGGGTGATGTCCATGCTGCTGCCGCAGTGGTGCAACACTCGCTGACACAAGTCCGCACACTGTTCCACCTCCTCCTCGAACAGCATGTCTCCAAACTAGGAGAGACACAAGGGGCCGTGAGGCATCACTTGGCACTTCAATATTCTCTCTGCACTGTTGAAATATGCAAATGTCTGCTTGGACAAGCAAAAAGCCCAGAAGAGCCAATGCATTGCTCCATAAAGATAATGAGCTACGTGAGTCAGATGAATTTAAGCAATCCTGTCCATTTAAGACTTAATTGTGAACTTTTCAACTAAGGTCAGGGCTGCGTTACTAACTGCAGCTTAGGCAGCTGCATTCACTGGTGAAGTCACGAAGGAATTAAACCTCAGTTTGCTGAGTTTCTCGGAACTTATTAGTGACTAAGAAAGAGAAAATGGTCCTAAATAGGGGTGAGCAGATCTTTAAAAGATCCTGCATGGAAGACACCAACTGAGATCTTCAATAATGGAGAAAAAAACATCTGCATAGACTAAGGATAACCTGCATTCTTCAGACTATGAGAAATTCATGTCTAAACCTTCTGGCATCTTATGACATGACATTTTGTAAAAGGTAATCATGGGAACAATATATAAAATGTAATCAGATGAGGTATTAAAGAAAAAGGGCGCAATAGCAAAGTTGCTCAATTAATTTTGACTCTCATGTCATAGACCTTCTATGAGCAGGCATTTCAAATTTCTAGCATTAGGCCCACAATCCAAGCAGGAGAGCCACTGTTTTTTCTCTCTATGATGACTGCCCATAGTATCTGTACATCTGCTTTCTTCCTAGGAGGACTTAAGACCTTTATGGCAATGCCACTGTGTGGGTTTTGGTTGAGCTAATTAAGAGTTTTACTCTTAATTAAGGGTAAGAAAACAAATGTCCTGTGTTTACCTTGGCAATGAGAGCACGGAGTGTAGCAAAGCAGTGAGTCAGGTAGGTGGTACTCTGATCACAGCTCAGAGAATTCACCAGGACCCTCAGGACACCTCCCAGCAGATTGTCTTTACAGTCCAGAGCTGAGCTGGCCTGTGGGAGTGGAAGAAGAGCATCACTGATCCCTGCACTGTGCTAGTGAGCTGGGAGGGTGAAGACAACAGGGACCCTACTGGTGCCTATTAGCACAGTGAGTCTGATGTTTCATCTCACCGAGGAAGATCATAAGGGTTTGAGCCACCACACATGCCATCCATCAACCCATTTTCTTTTTTTTTTTTGTAGCCGGGGCTGGGTTTGAACCCGCTACCTCCGGCATATGGGCCCGGCGTCCTATTCACTGAGTCACAGGTGCCGCTAATCAACCCATTTTCAATGACTTTACTTCAATACACTCAGTTGATTTGGGATTTATACCTAATTCTGGTCTACTCAACGAAGTTGTCAAGCATATCTTTCCCCATTCTGAGTCACAGATTTTGGAATGTTCTTTCTTTGTATATACCTCATACTGCGTAGTTTTCCTATGGGGTTCAACACACACTGTGGGCTTCCTAGCACAACAGGGACTGCTTGATGGCAGCAGATTATTTATTAGGCACAGCAGAACTAATGCCACCAAGATAATAAAAAAAAAAAATGTCACCTTTGAAAATTGCAAATACATTTTCAGGGCTTGTGTTAAATATGTAGCACTCAAAGTTGAGCCGTATAAAATATAATTAATAGGATGCCAAGCATTTTAGTTACAAAGATATCAAAGATACCACATACCTTTTGTCTTTAGTTTATACAATAATGACTTTGATTTTAGAAAACTTAAAAGTTGGATAATTAACATGCTATTGTGTTTCAACAATATTTTTCCTAGCTCTAAAAAAGCAATACTGGATCTACTCTGTGGATAGAGTAGAATTCTATTCTCAGGGTAGAATTCTGGATCTACTCTGAGAATTACTCCACTGAGAATAAGTTCTCAGTGGAAACATGTGAGGACTCATTTTTCAGGGTAATTAAAAACTCATTATAACCCATACTTTTGGGGGAAGTTTTGGAAATATTACACAGAAGATGAAATTAGTCTTGTGCAATGTTCACAGTGACCCTCTACTTGTGTATAGCAGGGATGGCAAATTCATGGTACAAATGACTTTCCTTTACCAATCTGAGTCTAAAGCCGACATCATTTATTGCAGAGTGCTTTTTTTACCTAGGGTGGTTGTAATTATACCTCTCATACTAGACAGTGACCATTATTCAACCGGAGCTAAGCCCTCAGGAAAACCCTAGTTACGTTCCCCGTTCTAGATACTGAACCGTAAGCCCACCACCTGCATCGTAAACTTGGTGCATACTCAGACAGACCTGACCATGAGGGTTAGCTTGTCTAGCACCTAACCCCTTCCAAGTCAGCCTCAAGTCAAGGAAACCAGCGGAATGTTCGGTATCTCTGGAATTTGTAAGGTGGTCACTATTGTAAATAGAAAGCTTCTCAACTTTATTTAAACAGAAAAAAAAGAGTTCTTTGTGATCATGTTTTCTTTCACAATTTTGTCTGAGGACTTCTTTGTTAAATTTCAAGTAAACATATTCACGTTCAACGAATCAGATCAGGTATTTGTTGTCCTCACCTGGATAATGTTTTCTTGCATATCCAAGATGATTAAATTTGCTTCTGTAGCCAGATTGCCACTGATCAAGGCTTCTTGATCTAACTCTGCCTTTGTTCTAAGAAACAGAAAAAGGTCAAGTTAAAGTGCATATTAAGCCTGGCCAGATTCCGATGATGGCAATCTATGCGCCAAGGCGTAAAGAAATCTTCAGAATAGTCAACCTTGAAATAAAAACAAGGCAGCTGGCAGTGCATGAGTAATTAAGGAGTGCCGAGGCTTCCTGTGATCCGCGTCTTGTTAGACAGATTGTTTATGTAAAGACTCTAGCCCATCCTCATCCACACTGTGATTAATAATGAAAACAATTATGAAAATAACAATATGGGCATAGAGGCAATTATTGGTTGCTACCATCAATTATGCTATCCCATCAGATTGTTGCCTAAAGCCTCAGGGCCATGCTTGTATTTCATGCATGAAAACCTTTTCTAGATCTGAGCCAGGGAGGCCCCTGTAACATGCTGGTTGAGGGAGATGGGATGTGATGTGTTTTGGCAAACAGTGGTGCTACTGGGTTAGGAAAGGGTGAGCCTTGAGCACAGGTTCTGGGAGAGTCAGTTTATTAAATTCCCAAAGACTACCTTGGGGTTGCTTAGTCATGCATTCCTAAGGGACAGGTGATCAAGCACCCTGCTGGACATTCCTGGTCATTTCTCCATAGGGATGGGAAATTGCCTAGTGCTGCTTTTTTATTGGTTTCATTTTAAAGAATCCTAACATTTTATTTGTGAGAATCTATCTATCCTCATAAAACCCTAGTGAAGCTAGAAAGTGATACTTTGTATCACCATCCAAATTTAGGTGCAAAGAAAGGAAGGTATGAAGAATTTCTGTTCCCAAGATGTCTAGTGGCCAAGATGTTATTACAGAGTTGGGGCATCATGTTATGGGCTCAAATATCTTGGACCAGGACTACCACTTAGCTGTTCTGGAATCCCTTTAACCTAATAGTGGGAGCACTGCAGTTGCTTACACACTAGAAGCTTCAGAAGCACCTCAGGTTGAAAATTACTGCTCTAGGGCAGCGCCTGTGGCTCATTGAGTAGGGCGCCAGCCCCATATACCGAAGGTGGCGGGTTCAAACCCAGCCTTGGCCGAACTGCAAAACAGAAAAATAGCCGGGCGTTGTGGCAGGTGCCTGTAATCCCAGCTACTGGGGAGGCTGAGGCAAGAGAATCACCTAAGCCCAGGAGTTGGAGGTTGCTGTGAGCTGTGTGACGCCATGGCACTCTACCGAGGGCAATAAAATGAGACTCTGTCTCTACAAAAAAAAAAAAAAGAAAGAAAGAAAGAAAGAAAATTACTGCTCTAAAAGAGTTAAAATAATTCAAAATAATTGAAAAGTGATCAGAAAGAAAAAGGTGAAAAACATCACTAATAGAATTACAGTACGTTTTCCAAAAAGATATAGTGAACAGTTATGTGTATAATTTTACTATGGTTACTATTAAAAAAAAAGAAAGAAAGAAAAAAGAAAAGAAGGCCATAGCCCCTGAGGATGTGAAGACGTGAACCATTAGCTCTGACAACAGGCAGTCCACCAGCTAGCTCAGGGCTGAGAACTAACCTAGAGAGAAGGATAGGCCTCACCTGGTAAGACCCAGTGTCATGTTATTGCTGCAAGCAGAAGGGAAACATTAATTTACACATCGTAGGCAAAGCATGCCTTGTTAGCCTTACTGCATACATGAGCTAACCACCTAAGCAGTTCTATAGCACCTAGTGCATGCGTTGTTTTTTATTTTTCCCTGCCTAAACTAGAAAGTATAGATTATCAGATCCAAATATCTTATAGATCAGTTCAAGGAATTTAGAGTAAGAATAAAATACCCCCCAAAATAAGCATTACTAAAAATACCAACAACTGGGTCGTCCAAGTGGCACCTATGATAAAAATGTATTTATTGTTCTAGGGTGGTGCCTGTGGCTCAGTCAGTAGGGAGCCGGCCCCAAAAACCATGGGTGGTGGGTTCAAACCCAACCCTGGCCAAACTGCAACAAAAAAAATAGCCGGGCGTTGTGGCAGACGCCTGTAGTCCCAGCTACTCGGGAGGCTGAGGCAAGAGAATCACCTAAGCCCAGGAGTTGGAGGTTGCTGTGAGCTGTGACACCACAGCATGCTACCAAGGACGACAAAGTAAGACTCTGTCTCTAAAAAAGAAAAAAAAAAAAGTGTTTATTGCTCTAATGTTTTAAAATAAATTGGACTCCCTAAAGTACCATAGTGAACCAGATTGATTCATTCTTGTGGTAAGAGCAAAGGTACTAACTCATTTGTTTACAAACATTTACGACCTTGCTATTCAAGTAAGTCCTGTGCCCTACTCCTGAGGGGGGTGCTTCACACACCATGAGGATATCCTGCCTAGACTTGTCAACAGTGTGTGTGTGGTGTCTTTAACCATACAATGTTTAGCTCATTAAACCTTGGGATTCATTAGGCTCCCTGTGGCTAAGAGGCATAGGAGTTGTGCAATCTATCCAAACATATTTAGTTTTAGCCCTCATAGGTCTAAATTGTTGCTTATAAAGCAATACATATCCAAATGCATCAACACATTGTATCTGTCTGTACCATACAT
The DNA here is from genome assembly GCA_963574655.1 of Perodicticus potto. Taxonomy (NCBI): domain Eukaryota; kingdom Metazoa; phylum Chordata; class Mammalia; order Primates; family Lorisidae; genus Perodicticus; species Perodicticus potto. Next base: position 21,115 of record CAUYRH010117712.1, on the reverse strand, counting down.
TGCAATCCAAGCAGGACTTTTCTTTTTTCATTTCTTTACAATTTTTTCCCCTGATAGCAATATACATCATAATACACATCCAACTGTAGGAAATACAGCCAAGTATACATCAAATATAAAGAAAATACCAAGTATCTATTTTCCAACACTCCCAAAACTCACAATTAATATTTTGATAAATTTCTTCCTAGCCTTGTAATAAGGTATTTACTGTATGTTACTGGGGATTGGAGATTATACTCTAAAACCAAGTGTCTACACTGCTTTTGTTCTCTCAACATTATACATATCATAAGCATCTCCCATGTCATTTTCTTTTCTTTATTTTTTTTGAGACAGAGTCTCACTCTGTCACCTTGGGTAGAGTGCTAGGTAGCTCATAGCAACTTCAAACTCTTGGGCGCAAGAGATCCTCTTGTCTCAGCCTCCCAAGTAGCTGGGACTAGCGGCACCTGCTACAACACCCCTAAGTTTTCCATTTTTAGTAGAAACGGGGTCTTGCTCTTGCTCAGGCTGGTCTCAAACTCCTGAGCTCAAGCAATCTACCTGCCTCAGCCTCCCAGAGTGCTAGGATTATAGGCAAGAACCACCACGCCTGGCCTTCCCATGTCGTTTTCAAAACATTTTACTGGCAACTTAATATTTTGTTATGTACATATTTCCCTATTCTTTAGCATGTAGAATATTTCCAATTTTTACAAACAATTTTAAGTAACACTGACATAAATATCCCCGAATATGTATCTTTGTCACATTTCCAGAATGGAAATGTGGATTTGAAATTATGTGGTTTTGGGCAAGGTAACCTGCGTTCTCTATTTCCCTGTTCCCCACCCCATCTCCAATCAGCTGCTTTCATTAAACTATCTGAAGTTGCTAAATAAATATTAGTTTTCTTTAAATGCTCATCAATATGATTAATTTTTAAGAGCCTGAAATCACAACTCATACCTTTGATTATCCTGGCTCCCTGGATAAACTGTATTTTCATAGACAATGATGTTTTATTTTCTTACCCTTGGAAGGATGCAGTTGTTTGAGTAATATAAGTAGCCTGGGAAAAACAGTTTTGAACTTTAGGTAAAAGTAACACAAAGTTGCTGAGTGACTCACTTATCTAGTTTCTCATTAGCTTGCCGCCAATGTGTCTGCTCTTTCTTCCATCTCAAATTTTCATTGAGGCCTGGAAATCGGTCATTCCCTAGGAGTTAAGAAATGCATGATAGGAATTTGATTAGCATGAAACCTTCCAAGATAACAGAAGTTCATAACAAGCTCAGCTGCAGGGCCTCAGCACCGCTTCTTTGGCTGTTAGAGTCCATGCTGGTTGCTGGTGGGAGACAAAGTCACCGTGCCTGAGCCAGAGTCAGTCTGCTCTTTGACTGATAGGCTACGACTTTACAAGAACTCTTGCCTTTTCTTGGGGTTGGGGAGTACATTTCTCATGAGCAGAGGGTTCCAGTGAAATGCTGGTAGCTCAGTGAATGACTGGGAAGGAAAGTGTGGGTGTTGAATGAAGTTACCTGACTACTGCTGAAAATGCTGAGTTTCTTTCACATCCCTGGACACTGTGTCCCACTGAATAGAACAACCTGTCTCTGTTTCACAATGAGCATAGTGAATAAGACAGAGAGTACCTGGGCATTTCATTTTTTCCTAGAGGGATGAGCTCAGCTTTTTGAGATCATTTCTGGTCTGGTAGAGTACCTGAAGCCCTGCAACACCCTGAAACCACTTTGGGGAAGTGGTTCCATTCTCATAACACCCTGAATGATTCAGGGATATGACCTTGGGTCCAAAACTATCCGATTCCTCCATCGTGGTCTAGAGAGACTAGTCAAATGTCACCTGGAAAGGCCTTACCTTGAGGAGACACTTTCCACCTTATCCATGACTCACATTCTTGACTGTGACCTTTTACTACTGAGCTTTAATTAAAAGAGGTCAATCTGGGGACATTTTCAGGCTTCCTGTTTTTGTAGAGCATCACTTTTTCTTAGAAGCACAAGGCTAACACTATATATGTCAAGCACAGAATCCCAGAACTACCCTGTCTTGTCTCTGATACTACCATGAATGTCTCAAGAAAGTGATGGTATCTACTCATGCTGGGAGGACGTTACTTCCCACAAAGCGTGAGAAACTGTCTAATAGAAGGAAGGGCAGGGCCAGGGCAACACACCTGGATTTCGGCGACGCATCATCTCTCCTCGGGCCCCTTCCCCGTGGAGCAAAGCCTCTTCCAGCTTGGCCTTTACATCCCTTGACTTCTGTAGGACTTGGGTACTGACTTTGTGAGAGCTCTGTTTTCCCTGGAAAGGACAGAGGCGGGAGGACACTTAGTTTGGTGAGATCTCTGTTGATGTGGAGAACTGTCAAAACTGAACGCCCTGGGTGGCACCTGTGGCTCATCAAGTAGGGCGCCGGCCCCATATACCAAAGGTGGTGGGTTCAAACCCGGCCTCAGCTGAACTGCAAAACAGAAAAATAGCCGGGCATTGTGGTGGGCGCCTATAGTCCCAGCTACTCAGGAGGCTGAGGCAAGAGAATCACTTAAGCCCAGGAGTTGGAGGTTGCTGTGAGCTGTGTGATACCACGGCACTCTACCGAGGGCGATAAAGTGAGACTCTGTCTCTACAAAAAAACCCGAAAAACAAAAAAAACTGAACGCCCTGTGGTGACATCAGCCAGTTTTGACATGTGCTACACAGAGACACTATCCTGGGTGGTCCTGGGGTAACATTCTGTTAATGAGTATGGGGGGGGTCTCTCTGCAGAAGGCAGAGACCTTTTCCCTATAAAATGATACTATCTATAAATGCAAATAGTTTATGGATTTAAAGACAAAAATAAGAAAAAACTATGATGCTTCTATTGCCCAAACAAAGGGGAAGAGCATAACAAGACAGGATTGAACTTGGGAGATAAAAGAAACTGATGTAAGATTACCTTGTACTCAAAACATGAGACACAGATGAAAAGTAGATCTAAAATCCTGTTTAGTTGCATTGAAGGCAGGTCAGCAATCCACTTCCTGATGAGGCTCTGGTCAGCATTTTTCATGACCCAGAGGAAGCAAATCATGAGGTTGCGGGTGGTGTCGGCGTTCAGCACATTGTACTGTTTGTAGGGCTGGAAGGAGGAAGGTTGAAGGATGGGACAGGGGAAGAAGTCAAGTCACAAAATTATCCAAAGTGTTCTCTTAGAATGTTGTGACTGCCTTTCCTTGGCCAAGGAGCTGTCTCCAGGAGCCCGGCCTTGTGTCAGCAGGGAAGCCATGTCCTCTGAGCTGGGCTGCTCAGCATTACAGCCAGGCTTTCAGCCCCAGACTTGAGTACCCTCTGCCTTAAGAGTGGTGTGCTGTGCTGATCTTCCCTGGACTTTCACCATGCTCTACAATCTCAAGGATACAAAAGGGCTTTCATGCTGCTGAGATCTCCCAGGACTTCTCCATGTTGGACAGCAGAGGGTTGGGCTTACAGAGGAGAACTAATCTGGCCGGGTGCCATGAATAACCTCACTGTTCAGGATTTAGCTTCTTTTTTACATAGTCCAAAATATAACATAAGGGTCATGAACTGCTGAGCAATTAATCAGATCTGTTAGTGGAGTCCTCTGTAATGGGACTTTAACCACGATTTATGTTTGCCTGGGGGTTTAGGCTATTTGCTTCAATACTTTGGTCACAAGTATTTATTTTAGAGTGCTGAACACACTTTCTGTTACTCATCAGATCAACACAAACAACAATAGGAGGCTGCGCCCTTGGTTCAAGCAGCGTAGCTAATATCCAGTGGAATGCAGCGGTGAAATTGCAACGAGATATTTGTCAGTATGTGAGGAAGATGTTAGTTTTGGATGGAAATAATAGAGGTTATGAAGTTACTTTAACTTCTGAGTTATTCTGAGTTTATTGCCAAGAATGAAAGAAATCTTGAGATATAACTTCACAGAGAATATGTTCTAACAAGTGAACTTTGGGCTTGTGGGTTTCTCCTTCAGAGACAACTAATGTCAAAGGCACACTCCGCTTTAAATAGCTAACATGGATGAGACAGATATTAGAAAGGTGGAGACTGGGTTCCATGGCTCATGCCTATAATCCTAGCACTTTGGGAGGCCGAGGCAGGAGTTCGAGACCAGCATGAGCAAGAGTGAGACCCCTGTCTCTACTAAAAACAGAAAAACGAGCTGGGCATTGTAGTGGGTGTGGGTAGTCCTAGCCACTTGGGAGGTTGAGGCAAGAAGATTGCTCAAGCACAAGAGTTTGGGGTTGCGGTGAGCCATGATGCCATGGCAGTCTACTCAGGGTGACAGAATAAGATTCTGTCTCAAAAAAAAAAAAAAAAGTGAAGGTCATAAAACACACACTATTTCTCAAACTGTACGGTCAGTGATATCCAATCTCAAATGTCTTCTTTTTCTTCTTGTCACCCTGCCTTGCTGCCTCCCCAGTACTCAAGGAGATAGGGGATTCCGGAAAGCTAGAGGGAAGACAAAGTTGTCTAGCAAAGATGTTAGGTTGAGACACCAACTTCTCAGAATAGAGCCAAGTGGAACTCCCTGCAGATATAACCCCACTACTGGGAATCTACCCAAAAGAAAAAAAGACATTTTACCACAAGGATATTTGCACTCAAATGTTTTTAGCCCCACACTTCACAATCACAAAGATGTTGATACAACCCAAGTGCCTTTCAACATGTGAATGGTTCAATAAACTGTGGAATCTGTATACCATGGAATACTATTCAGCCAGAAGAAGATAGGACTTCGTATCTTTTCTAACAACACGGATTATCTGGAGAACATTGTCCTAAGTATCACAAGAATGATACTTGAAATATGATACTTGAATGATGAAGTAAAACAAGCATCACATGTATTCAGTACTAAATCAGAGCTAGTAGATTAACAACTACAGATTCACATGAGCGAAAAACTCAAATTCAAGTAGAGGGGGAAGGGGTTGGGTAAATTCCCACCCGAAGGGTTTACTGCATGAGTCTACTGCACATTTCCTGAGTGAAAGACACTACGACTTGGACTTTGACCTTAAAAAAGCCAACTATGTAACCTAATCATATGTAGGCCCATATTGGTCTGAAATTAAAAAAAAAATTAAGCTGGAGATGCAATGCTGTCTTGACAAGGGAGAGTCAGAGCTCATCAATGAACAGAGATGAATCCTGTTGTTAAGTGAACAGGGGTTCATTCCCAAAGAACCCTTCCTTAAGTCACAGAGTCATGCAAAGATAGAACCAAAGAACTCTCCTTAGGCTCCCAAGGGACACAAAAAAACTATAGTTTTTCGCTTACAAAGCACTTACCCCAGGCTATCAGTCTCCTTTAGTTTTTTTTGAAGGTAGGCAAGGTATGAATAATAAGAATAAGCACAGCTCAAACCTCCACCCTGAGAGAGCCTTGGTTTGTTCTCCTTTGCAATGATCTCAGATTTCCCAAGTTTTCCTCTTTCCTGGTTTCTTGAACCTCAATCTCAGCCCCTTTGGGACTGCTTGAATTTGGTCTGCACATCTCTTGCTGTTGCCAGATGTGTGCTCCTCAGCTACCAGCCTCACAAAGACTCCTTCCAACACAAGGCAGAAACCATCACTGCTTGCTCTAAGCTGGGTTCTCCCATAAGATGGAAAAAGACACAAAATGAAAATAAACCAGACAAATGCACCGACATACCAAGGAAGATAACATGATTCCACTTGTCTTCAAATTAAAATGATTCCCAGCTATGGCCAGGGCCACATTCTGGTTAATGGCACTCGCCCCTTCTTGTTCTTCATCTGAGCCATTGGTGCGACTTTTCCCACTACGCACATCTGCAGCTACAATGAAAACATCAAGTTGATGTCAAGCCAAAGGCGGTATTTCCCTTTGTCCCCTACCCAATAAGGGACTGATACTTCTTTGTCACGAAGTCAGCACAGTAATCTAAAACCTGACATTTAGCATTATTTATCTGATTCTATCTAAAAAATTATATATATATATATACACACAATATATATAACAATATATTTTCTCCAATTTCAATATCAGGTGTATCCAGATCAAGTAGAATGACATTGAAATATTTCTTTTTTTATTGTTTATAAGATTTCTGGAATTGCTTGTTTTGTAAAATCATTGTGGTCTATGAGTTTATGACAGTTTGAACTTTGTTATTTAATTTGCTTCATTGCTTAATTACTGTTTTCCTATGAATGATTATACTGTGGTTAATATGTTATCATAGCAGTATTCCCAGATAGTTTTTTGTTTGTTGGGTGGTTGGGCTTTGGGGGGGCAGAGTTAATACTTTGCATGAAATATCTTATTTTATAACAGTGAAATTGCTTTCTCTTTTGTCTTGTGATTTTTTTTTGAGGTGAAATTTAAGTTTTTGTGTGAGTAATACTATTATACCTATCTTGAGTGTCTTGCTTGTACTGTATCACATCATACCTTTATTTAATTCTCAATAAACTGTTCACTTGTTAAAAAAAAATTTCTAGTCCAATCTTGTGCTGAGCATTTTGGAGACAAAATTCCCAGTGCAAGATTGGACTAGAAATTAATTATTCAAGTTAATTTTAAGACAACTTATCCTTTCTTGCTGCTCAGCAGGAGATTGCTATGGCAGAATTTCCTAACACTAACAGACACCATGTTTTATTTTTTTTGCAAAGAACAATTGTTAGGCTTCATCTGAGACTGCTTCTTCGCTTCACCATAAAAGAAAAGAGAAGAAATACCTTTATTTCAAGGTGTTATAGTAGTGATCTCCAAAATGAGTAATTCTGTTATTTTTCATCCTCTGTCATGTATGGGTTTATAAAGTTCATCATATACTAGCAGATCAGTGAATGGACAAATGAACAAATAAGTAATTTCTTTTTTTTTTTTTTTTTGAGACACAGCCTCAAGCTGTCACCCCGGATAGAGTGCTATGGCATCACAGCTCACAGCAACCTCCAATTCCTGGGCTCAAGCGAGTCTCTTGCCTCTGCCTCCCAAGTAGCTGGGACTGCGGGTGCCCGCCACAACGCCCGGCCATTTTTTGGTTGCAGCCGTCATTGTTGTTTGGCTGGCCCAGGTTGGATTCGAACCCGCCAGCTCAGGTGTACGTGGCTGGCGTCTTAGCCTGCTGAGCCACAGGCGCCGAGCCCAAATAAGTAATTTCTAAAAAGAAAACATACATAGGACTCTATGTCTTCCCCCCAAGCCCCGCCATGTTAAAAAGGTTTGGTGACCCTTGGTGTGAAGAGTTGCCATATAAGCATATTAGCATCAGAGCTAATGACAGAGACCTCATTCTGGCTGGGCATTTGGCAGGGGGCCCCATCAATCTGAGGTGGGAAACACAAGGGCTCCTTACCTGTAAAGTCATAGAGCTGTGGCAAAGCATCCAAAATGATGCCAACCAAAGGCAGGTAAAGGGCAGCAATCTTGACCTTCACCTCTGGTTTGACACAACGAGGGTCCAGGTCATGAGAACTTAGCAGGCTGTGGATGGCACTGACAGCTTTTTTTTGCACTTTGCTTATTCTGTTGGCACAACACAGAAAGTCCGAGTGAAGAGAGATAGACCAAATGCTCTTACACAGTAGAGATTGATCAGAATGCTTCTAAACAATGAGGTGACAACATGAAAACCAAACAAAATAGGTAGAAACATACAGAATCCAGAAACAGACTGCCTATGTTCTAATCCTGCAGCTCTATTCACATATTTTCAAGTTCATAGTGTTGTGCTCAGTACTTCCTTTTTATTGCTGAATAATATTCCACTGTATGGATATACTACATTTTATTTGTCCATTCATCAATTGATGAATTTTTGGAATGTTCTCACTGTTGAGTTGTGTTTGAGTTAAGATTTTTTTATATGTATTCCACCTTCAAGTCCCTTGTTAAATTTTTGATTTGCAAATTTTTCTCCCATTCTGTGGATTGCCTTTTCATTTTCTTGATGATGTCCTATGAATCAGAGTTTCAATTTTAATGATGTCCAATTTATATATATTTTCTTTTGTTCCTCATACTTTTGGGGTCACATCTAAGAAACCACTGCCTCATCCAAGTTCATGATGATTATGTACGTGATTTTATCTAAGAGTTATACAGTTTTAGCTTTTACATTTAGGTTTATGGTCTCTTTCCGTTAATTTTTGTATATTGTATGAGGTAGGGGTCCAACTTCATTCTTTTGAATGTGGATATCTGGTTGTCTGTGCATAATTTATTTCAAACATGATTTTTCTCCCATTGAACTGTTTTGGTACCCTTGCCAAAAATACATTAACTATAGATATGAGGAGCTATTTCTGGACTCTTAATTTTGTTGATATTTTCAAATAACTACTTTTGGTTTTGCTGGTTTGTTTCCTATTTCTTTTACTTTCTATTTCATGTATTTTGTCTGTAATCCGTACTATTTCCTATCCTCTGCTTGCTTTGCATTTTGCATTTGCTCTTCCTTTCCTTGGTCAGTATTTTTTTGACATTTACCCAAATGTCTATTTGTAGTAGACAAATTGTTGTGTATTTACACAACGGAATACTACATAAAATTGAAAGAAAAATATGAGCTGAAGGAAAAAAATATTAACTACAAGCAACCACACTGAAGGATCTCAGCAAAATAATATGAAATTCTGTAATAGGCAGTACCAATCTCTGGTGGTAAAAGAATAGTGGTAAATGTGGGGGAAATATGACTGAGGAGAACAACAGGAGTATCTTGGGGTGCTAGAAATATCCTTTATCTTTGTCTGGCTGGTAATTACCCATAGGTAAAAAATTAATTGCTCTTTACACTTAATATTTAGGTCCTTTATTGCTTATAAATTATAGTTCAGTAAAAAGCAAATATGTAGCATTCAGTAGAGTATCTGAAACCCAGCTGTAGATGCTATTATTTTTTAAATATACCTTCTTTTTTCAAAACAAAATAAGGGGGCGGCTCCTGTGGCTCAGTGTGTAGGACGCCAGCCCCATATACTGGGGGTGGTGGGTTCAACCCCAGCCCCGGCCAAACTACAGCAACAAAAAAATAGCTGGGCGTTGTGGCGGGCACCTGTAGTCCCAGCTACTCAGGAGACTGAGGCAAGACAATCGCCTAAGCCCAGGAGTAGGAGGTTGCTATGAGCTGTGTAATGCCATAGCACTCTACCACTCTACTGAGGGTGAAAAAGTGAGACTCTGTTTCTATAAAAACAAACAAACAAAAAAATAAATAAACAAGGATACATCAGAATCTAGGTTATATAGAAAATATTAATGAAAATTTTAAGTGAGTCAGATTTGTACACTGTGCCTAAAATAATTCGAAATTACATTTCAAAAGTTATTCTCATTCTGCCTGCAAGCTTAGTGTCCTGGCAGTGGGTTGTGTTTTGAATAGGGCAGTGCAATTTTCTAGCTTAGTACAAAGATACTAGACAATTCCCAAATGCTTGGAATCACCCAGGTGTGGGGGTGTCAGGAAGAGCCACTAGAAACTGAAGCCTTAGCTCCTTACGGGGATCCAGGTACAGAGATATGTCCTATTGGCCCTTTTCTCACAGATGGGCAGGTGTTGGTGAGTCTATTTATTGTCTTGGTAGCAAAGGGAAGTGCTGATCAATAAAAAGTATTGTTAGAGGGAGAAATTTTTCTGGAGGGTTTAGCCTGCATGGTGACATTGTGACAGTAATTCTGATGGCTTTCCAGGAGAGTAATTTATAACACAGTAATCGGGGATTATTGTGTTGCCAAAGGAGTCACACTGTTAATTAGTTACTCTCTGGGGAGTAGAAAAGGTATTAAGTGTAAGTGTATGTGAGTGTGTGTGTGTTTGAAGAATGTATCCACCTGATTAAACATAATTACATGATGATCCCTGAATGTATTCCACCCTGTTGCTAGTAATATAACAGCAACAAAAACAGATGTTGGAGCTGTTTCGAGCTGGAATGAAAACAGAAAATAGAAACTATGCTAATGTAAATACCAAAGATTATTTTCAGAAATCACTTAAAGCAATGCTATTAAAGAACAATTAAGAAAATGTGTGTGGATGTTTTTATATGAAGGCAGTTTTCTTTATGTTCAGACTTTCTTCTCCTCATCTTCTCAGCATATGTGTCAGTGCACACTTTTTTTTGCTGTTGTTGTTATGGAAATTTGTGTTAGTTATAGGGTAGACAATTCCATTGGGAAAATTGGGAGAGATTTAGTTAGGGTTGAGAGAAGATGGAATTGAAGCCATGGAAAATGAAGCTTTCTAAGCATATACTCAGAACCTGGATGTCTGGAAAGAGGCAGAATTTAGAGCTAAGGACATGAGATCTTCCACACTGACCTACAAGGAGACAGAGGCTCAGGCGACGTGCAAAGAGCCTGGAACACATTTGTTATTTCAGTTACACAAACTTGGGCTCCTATAATTGTTTCATGCAGGGACATCTTGTTTCCTAAATTATAAGCACGTTGAGAGAACTTGAGAACTTCCAATTATACAAAAATCTAGTATATACAGCAATGCTACCATTAATTAGTATACTTTATTCCAGAAACTTATTTTGCAATGGGAGTCATCGAAGTAGGGTCTGCAGAGGGGGAGAGGGCTTCATATGGGAGAATGAGTCCTGGGAAGGGATTCAGAAGACCATGGCTCTAGATTTGGTCCTGCTATGTAATTTTGGGCAAGTTCTTTCAATTCTATGTGCCTAATGTGAACACCAGAAGAATCGATCTCAATTATTTTCCAATCATAAGGAGCTTTGACTCTGAGTTCCAGAATGGTGAGCTATAGGGAGGCAGGAGATTTGTCTGTTTTGTGAATTTATATATCTGTGCTATGCTCTAACATTCAACTGTGTTTCCCATGGAAACATTCAGTAACCACTGAATGGAATCTATAACATTCAGTAACTATTGAATGGAATCTATAATATTTTGGAAGGCATTGCCTCTTTCAATCCAATCACGTAGGTTGGGATTTTCTGATCCTAGGGCTCACGGAGCATAGGGAGAGAAAGAAGGAAGGAAGAGGGGGTGGTCTATCTCCATCTCTGTCCATTGACTTCTGGGCTAGATACTGCCACAGGCCCCTGAGAGATCAGAGAGGTAAGAGGGAAACAGATTCATAAATGCTGGACTTGTGCTACCCTTCTGGCCTGTCTGCAAGAAACCTGATCTGGACATCAGGCAACTGTTCTCAACCATTACTTCCTTTGTTCCTTTGTTAGCATTGAACCAAGAGGCATCCTGCAGTTGCCTCTGAGGGCTATCACCTTTGTTAAAAATAGCTTTGTTCCTGGCAGTTCACCAAAGCATCTCTGGGAAGCTTGCTCTAGTAGAGCTGGTAATTCCCCTCACAGAACAAGTGAGTAAAAAAAAAGTCATTTTGCGGTTCTTTCCCCTCATCTTTTTGCGTTCCCATGGGCACCGTTTTCTCAAGGCGAGGATGCTTCTGCTTCTCAGAAATGATGCCTGGTAGAGTATTTTTGTCAAGCTTTGGAATTTGGGTGGCAAGCTTTTCTTTCTTTTTTTTTTAAGGAGCATTTTCTTTTTTCGGCTTCATGTCTCATTTTAAAAGTCAGAAACATACCCTTCCCCTTCCGCATCCAAGGCGGCAGCCAGCTCTGTAAAGAGAAGCCCGGTGAGGAAGTGCTGCTGGCGGAACTCCGGGGTCAGGTCAAACATGCCTGCGATCTTCGGGTCCTGGAAACTGGAGCAGGAACTTGAGTTCTACAGGAATGCAAACAGCAGTTTTATGAACAAGTGAGATTAAAAGAGCAGTGGCTAGGACCTAGTGAGCCCTTGCTCCAGCCAGGCTTTGTGAGATAGGCCCTGCTAGTATCCCCTGTGATAGATAAGGAAACCGAGGCACAAGGGGTTACATCACTTTCCCACTCCCACAGGTGGGACTGCCAAGTGAAAACATGAAAATAAAGCACTCGGTCTGTTGAGAAATGAATATCACTCATGCACCTGAAGCTGAAGATTAAAATCCTAGAATAAAGTCTGCATAGGGAAATAAGAACTCCCTCTAATCCTGCAGCTGTGAGCAGACAATTCCTCTAGAACCAACTGCCCCCTTTGTCTAAGGCCCCTGTTACTCAGCTACACTTCTGAATATGTCTTATGGACATATGAATTTTGCCGACCTGGAACTAGAAGTGGTGTTGGGCGGGAAGTGCCAGGTTTACCAGTCCTAGGTATAATAATTGTTGTCCTGTGTTTTTACCCTGGGAGCACACTTTATATTTCAATTAGAGCATCTAAAGCATCTCTGGAAATCTTCACTGCTTTGTAAGCCAGGCCTCTGGCGTTGGTAACCCCCTGGGGCAGTCAGAAGGGGCATGTGGGCAGAGGAGCTAAGGCAAGGTTAGCCCAGGGTAGTCTTAGGACAGAACCTGCTGGGCAGGATGCTTCAGAAAGTTTACATGTTTGGAATTGTAGCTCGTAAGTCAGATCTTTCCCAGTTCACATTAAGATGGTCACGTAGCTAACATCTGGATCCTGTTATCTGGCGTAAATGGCTACGATTTTTTTTTCAAGACAAGCCTTTACCTCTGTGCTAGTATTAAGGAATATGCCACAAAAATGACACCTGATGATGATAACTTTTGCCTGCTGCTCTGAACTAATTATGTGTTCTCTATAAATGAAATGTGACTATAAAACAGCATTTCCTTAAAGTTACTCTAGAGGACAGTAGCCCTTTGAGCAACCTCGGGGGTGGGAGTGGGGTTTCCGTAGTCAGATCTCTTTGGGAATCATGTTTATGACATGTCCCTCCCCATTTCCTCTTCCACTTCTTTTTTTTTTTGCAGTTTTTGTCCAGGGCCGGGTTTGAACCCGCCACCCCCGGCATATGGGTCCGGCGCCCTACTCCTTGAGCCACAGGGGCTGCCCCCCTCTTCCACTTCCTAGCATTTATAATTTACATTAACTAGTTAAAGATTCTTAGATGGCCTAATCCAAAGAAACCTGGTTGACACAGGGTCTTCAAAGCTTATTTGACTATGAAATCTTGTATTCACATACTCTAATAGTTGGCTAATATCAGACAAGGGAAGATTTCAGACTTTTCTATGCTTTTCTGAATTTTCATAGTACTTATAAATTCCTTGCTGTCCTTGGCCTCATTAGGGACCAGTAAGCCTAGGAAGAAATTAGTTACTGAGCCTGTAAACTATTAGTTCTGATGGTGTAACTTTGTATACCATACTTGGTCTGGTTTGAGTAGTTTGATTTTTCTTCTAATTAATGAGATGAACCTTTACATGTTCATATATGATTAAACTAAACTAATTAAATGAAATACCCCGAATAATTCTTTCTGTGAGCTGATTACCTGGGAAGATATAGAGGGACAAGGAGATGTTGGAGCAGTATCAGCATTCATGAAAAAGAGGTTCAGATTGAGGTAATGTTCATGGCTACAGAGGATTCTCAGGAACTCCAGCCTCATGGAAATGAGTGTTGGAAGGTTATTGAGCTTGGCTGACAGCTGGGAAAAAAGTAAACAGAGGAACAAAGTATTTATTATATGTCAAATGGAGTTGAGGTTGGCAGACACAAAAGTATCCTTTCTGTCCAGAAGGCAATCAAATTAATAAAAATAAATGGGATAGAGCAGCAGATAGCAAATTCTGCATTACAGGGAGGCCCAATAAGTTTCCATTCATTACTGTTCCCCTTAATAATTTTAGCCTAATAGCTGTCCAAAATGAGGATTCTTGTCCCAACCTTGTCAAACCTATGAAGTATAATACCATGGCAAGCCTGTGCTGAAAATAATCTTGAGGTATGCCTTCAGTGTAACATAATATAATTAATTTTATAAAAACTCTTCTGTGTCTGGGAAACTAAATGAAAGGACTTGACCTCACCCGGGGCCACATGAAACTAATAGAACACGACTGGATGACTTTAATGCTATGAGTAGGTATTCTTTTGCAGTTTCCAATTAAAGACCCCATTGGAAAGTTCTCCAATCAGTTCCCTAGAGGAAGGCATCAAACCACGTAAGAGAGTATGTTCCACCTGCAAAATGTCAAGGAGCTTACCTGAAAATGACAGAGAGGAAATGAGGAGAAAGAAAGAGAAAGCTGGAAGACTTACAAGAAAATGTCTTCCTTTAAAAAACAAGAAAACCAACTCACCAAGCAACCATGAAACAGGAATGAAAAGCAGACAGAGGTGACTGTCTGGAAGAAACCCCTTGCTTCCCTCAGGTAAGCTGAACAACTTAAAGACCCAGACTCCGAGGCAGCCCCTCTAGAGGCAAAGCAGGGGAAGAAGGGGGTGCTGGGGACCCGGAGCCTACAGTTTTCATCATAAACACCCTCCCACCCCAGCCTAGGAATAGGAAGCATCTCATTCTTGCAAATGGACATGCTTCCTCTTCACTCAGTTGAACAGTATTTTTCTAAACTACATACATTAAATAAACACATATTTTCAGCCATTTGAGGAGAAGCCATTGGGTCGTGGGGCATTTTGCCCATAGAGTTAATCCATGGTTAGAAATTTACTTAAAACAAATGAATTTATGAATTTATGTCCTCCATGCAAGAAAGTTACCAGAACACATACCCTTTCAATGTGTACTTCTGGCTGACTTTGGACCAGTGGGACCGTTAGCAAACTGAACTGATGGTTGGAGGTATACCCATCACTTACAGTATGTCAGGGCTGATGGGTTAGGTTGGCTATCAGGACTTAAAAGCACTTAAAGCACTTTAAAAGGACTTTAAAGCAAGATATTTGCACGTGAAAGAAGACCCCATTATGGGTATCTTTCATAGGTGTCTTGAGACATCACTAATGTCAGAAATTTTAAAAATAATTTGAGTTATGTTTTAGAAAAGAGGGGTAAAATGCATTCCCAGAACATCTTTTCCAATGGTGAAGACCCACAGTGCTAGCCTCAATAGCCCAACCCATGGGATGAGTACTAACTGGTGGCACTCTGTAAGTGACTGAGAATAACTGAAGAAGTAGATTTGTCTATTGTTAATGACTATTAATGAAACACTAAGGTCATGGCCATTGCCCCTAAGTTTTTTTTTTTATCTTTTTTTCTTTTTTTTGCAGTTTTTGGCCGGGGCTGGGTTTGAACCTGCCACCTCCGGCATATGGGGCTGGTGCCCTACTCCTATGAGCCACAGGCACCGCCCTGCCCCTACATTTTTAAGTGGCAGAAAACAACAGGATGTTTGGACAAGGGCATACAAAATGCTAAAATCTAACAACTTTGGAAAAATACGATTTGCCTCCGGCATGTCTGAAGCTCATTCTGTATCTAGAGAGCTGGGACCGGTGAATTAAACCACCATGAACTGGGGTCAGTGGCCCTGTTAAGCCTCAGTGCCACAAATCATGTTAAGCAGTATCCACGGATGTCACCTGCAGACGTAGAGCATAGAATCAAAGTGTCAAGATCTGGATAAATCTAATCCAGTTTTGTCTGTTTGGAGACCAGGAAACAAATGTCTCACAGGTTCACACTCCCCAGAATGGTGGTTAATGGCATCGCTGGAGTTAGAACACAGGTCCCCTGAGCCTCTCTGGGGCTCTCTGGCAGTCGAGACAGGGGAGAGGAAGAAAGTAAGAGCAGGCAGCTAAAAGAAAAGGGAAGAATTTAGAGGGAAAGACTATGAGGAAGAGAAAAGAAAGGAAAGAGAAAAACAAAAATGTGCATTTTGCCGGGCAAGCACACATCTACTTGGGATGGCCTTGTTTCCTTTTGGGACTGAAAGCTGCCCGTGTGGGAGTAGCAAACCCTGGGCCGACAGCAGTGTTCTAGTATCTTTTTCTGTAAATCCAACTTAAAGTTTCGAAAACAGATGAAGTTGTGTGTGAAATGCCCCCAGTGACCTGGAATCCTAAACACGTAAGAGGGACGGCAGGAGGAGTGAAGTGTCCCTCTGGGACTCTATTCTGGTGGCTCCTGGGAAGGACAATTCACTTTAAGGTCAGGAGGGTGCCTGGGATTGGCGATGCTCTGGGACCGAGGATGCCTAAGGATTCTTCTGTTATCATTCTGCTTCCTTGTCAGGACTTTGTGTAGAAAAGTCAATTTTTTTTTTTTTTTTTTTGGTGAGGGGAGGTCTTATGCAAATGAGCCCAACATTGTCTCTGGGTATTGGCCTCTGGCTTGTTTATTTCTTCACTTCAGACTGATACCCAGGTCAGCTCACACCAAACTCAAATTTTCACACATCCAATTATTTTATAAGTAGCCCAAACAATCAGATCATTAGCCTTTTAGTGCCTGCCTGCTGTGTAGATCCCATGAAACCTCACTGGACAGCTTTTTTCTACAGTTAAGATAGAGCCTGGTTAGTTACATTGCCCCCAGGTGCTACAGCCCTGGGCGCTTTCCCACCCTAAGACTCAGTGTGGAGCTGCAGAGGGGTTTCATCTAGATACTCAACCCCCGCCCTCCCCAGGGATGAGAAGGAGCAAGATGGCGGCCTTGGAGGAACACTCACCTGGTTGCAATAATGCTTGATAAGGTTGAACACAAAGCCACGATCCATGAGGGATAGAAGATCATACAGGAAGAAAGCCAGGCTGATGTTGATCTTTTCTGCCTGTTCATTTTCCTTAAAAACAAACACACAAACACCCAGATCACTTTGTGGTAAAACCTGGACATGAACTCCCAGGCCTCCCTCTGGGTGATGCTGGGCAAAGCAGATGAGTCAGCAAAATTTTTTTTTTTTTTTTTTTTTTTTGTTGCGGTTTTTGGCCAGGGCTGGGTTTGAACCCTCCACCTCTGGCATATGGGGCTGGCACCTTACTCCTGTGAGCCACAGGTGCCGCCCGAGTCAGCAAAGTTGTAGCAAATATAATTTAGCTTTTAACTGATGCTATGACTATTAGGTTGAACCAAGTAATTTCTTTATGTACTGTTAATACTTTTTCTTTTTTTTTGAGATAGAGTCTCACTTTCTGCCCTTGGTAGAGTGCCATGGCATCATAGCTCACAGCAGCCTCAAACTCTTGGGCTCAAGCGATCCCCTGGCTTAGTTTTTCTTTCTTTTTTTTTTTTTTTCAGTAGGGACAAAGTTTCTCTCTTGCTAAGGCTGCTCTTGAACTCATGAGCTCAAGTGATCTACCTGTCTTGGCCTCCCAGTACTGCGAATATTTAGGTGCATTTCCTTCTGGTCACTTTTTTTTCCATACATGCATATTTCTATGTATACGTATAAATGGCCTCATTCTCTATTCAAGATTGGGTCTTGAAAAGTTTTGATATTCTGGTAACTTTTTTTGGGGGGGTAAATACTTTTTGGGCAAACTAACTTAAAATATATTCACTGTCTTCAATGAGTCAATATCTTAATTTATAAGGATTACTGCGGAAAATCTAATCAGGAGAAAAGAGTCAGTTTTTGCCTAAGGAATTTTTTTCCCTCTTAATTGGCAGCATTCCCAGCCTAAGAGAGGTCAGAGGCATACTCAATAAGGGCAAATTCCTTCCTGGATTAATGCTGGGTTTTATTTTAATTAAATTAATTAATTTGGTATTTATTTATTTAGAGACAGAGTGTCACTCTGCTGCCCACCCTAGAGTGACATGGAGTTAGCCTAGCTCACAGTAACCTCAATTCCTGGGTTCAAGCAATCCTCCTGCCTCATCTTCCCAAGTAGCTGGGACTACGGGAGCCCACCACAACGCCCAGCTAATTTTTCCATTTTTAGGAGAGATGGAGTCTTGTTCTTGCTCAGGCTGGCTGCAAACTCCTGAGCTCAAATGATCCTCTCACCTTGGGCTCCCATAGTGCTAGGATTATAGGTGTGAGCCACTTCCCTGAGCCTCATTTTATGTTTTAATTATTTTGCACTCATTATTTATGAGGAATTTTGTAGCACTTCAGAGCAATCAGAAATTCACTTTTTCATGTTTCTGTTCTTCATTCTCAGAATGACAGATCGATTTCCTCTGACATTATTAAAAATATGATTTGAAACTATTTTCCTGTTGTTATGATGCACACTTTGCAAATTCAGGCCAAGCTGACCAGTCACTGTCTTGCATGTAGACCTGGTAAAGAGGTTTCTACAGTGCCACTGAGAAGTCCTCAAGCTCTCAGCATCCTCCACATGGTTCCCCTGCTAGGTAGACTGTATATCTGGTTTGGCAGCTCCAGAGTCTTGGCTTTGCTGGTAACTGTGTGACTTTTAGAAAGTGTATCAACCTCTCTGAGCCTTCTTTTCATGCCTGACAATATGAAGATACCATTGCTAATACCATTGCCTTGAGGAATAGCCGAATGAAATCTCCTCAGTACCTGGCAGTATAAAAGTTCTTAAAAATGATAAAGGTATTATTAATAATAGACACTGCTCCCTCAATTTTATAGTTATCTTTTAACTTTTTGTTTTGTTTCTTTTTATGTATTGTTACAATTTTATTTTGCAACAATTTCTTTTCTTTTTTTTTCGAGACAGAGTCTCACTATGTCATCCTTGGTAGAGTGCCGTAGGGTCACAGCTCACAGCAACTTCAAACTCTAGGACTTACGTGATTCTCTTGGCTCAGCCTCCCAAGGAGCTGGGACTACAGGCACCTGCCACAATGCCCAGCTATTTTTTGGTTGTAGCTGTCATTGTTGTTTGGCAGGCCCGGGCTAGGTTTGAACCTGCCAGCCTCTGTATACATGGCTGGCACCCTACTCACTGAGCTATGGGTGCCACCAGCCCCACTATTTATTTAGAGACAAGGTTTCACTGTGGCTCTGGTTAGTCTCAAACCTGTGAGCTCAGGCAATCCACCTGCCTCGGCCTCCCAAATGCTGAGATTACAGGCGTGAGCCACTGCACCTGGCTGAAACAATTTCAAAATTTTAGCATAGGTGCAAGAATAGTAAAAGGACTACTAAACACCCTTTAACCAAAGTCATCATTATTTGACATTTTGCTATCTTTGTTTTACCATTCTTTCTATTTCTCTCTCAGAATATTTCTTCCTAAACCTTTTGTGAGTAGTTTAAATATCATTACCAATTTACTCCATAATAATTCAAGGTATTTGGTAAGAGCAAGAATATCCTCTTTCGTATCTATATTGAAACAATAATTTAAACTATATTCCATATTTCAATTTCTTTGTAACATTTTTCCAGTCCCACCCAGGGGTCTGGTCCAGTATAACATACTGCATTTAACGTCATCATAGTTGTATTTCAGTTACTGTTTTAGAATGATGCTCATTTTTCTCTGATTATGAAAGTAGCACATATTCCAGGTAAACAATTTAGAAAGTAGAGCGTAAAACACACAGTTACCTTTTGAGGTTTTACTAAAAGGGCTGCAATCTCCGAGGTGACCACATTAACAATAGTCGTTATGTCGTCTTTGAAACGGTCAGAGAAGCGAGTCCTCCGAAAACTGTCCCGTTTGTCCATGTTATGTACATACTGGGCCATGCTTTTCACCTAAAGAGGGGGTGGGGGGAATGTCAACACAGAGATTAGTGACCTGCTTGAACAATGTGGAAAGGGGGGAAAGACTTAGAGAGCAGCTCTTGTAACAATGGACTTCATCTGTGCTGGTGGTGCCCAAGCAGCCTCTGTACTAAAATGCTCCTGACACACCAATGGTTACCATGGTGCCAGGGGGTGGGAAGGGCGTCCTCTTCTTGACCTCAAGTCAGGGGGCTCCCTTCTTGCAGCTGAAAAAACCAGAACTTCATTCTTTAGCTACAGCGTTAGAAGACTCCCCTTCTGTCAACTGCCTACGTCAGACCTAGGCTGGGCTCCCATCACCATTCAGGTATCACTCAACACACACCGCAGGTAGAACAGCTGCTCCGTGATACTGTTCCTGATGTGAACAGAGTCTTTTTTTGTCCCTGAAACTGCAGTAAACAGAACAGGGGAGAAATGTTCCTCTTATCTTAGTTTTACAGTTTTTACAGTTTTATAGTTTTTATTGACGGAATATAGTTTTTCTTGAAACAATTCTGTAGTTTCCAATAAAGTTGTTTCCTGCTTCTATAATTTTTAACTGTATTATATGTTGAGCAGGATTTTGTTAGTTAACTGGAAATCTAAATAACCACTACTGGAACATTGTCTCTAGGGGAAATTATGTTTTGAGTTTTATATATACACAGTAAAACCTCCATAGTTGACCACCTCCCTACATTGACTACCTCTTTAATTTGACCTAATTTGACCTAATTTTCATAGATCAGACATGTGGATATCAATACATATCAAATATATCGACATAGTAGTCCTAGTTCCTTATGTTTACCACTTCCGTATATTGCCCAGTTTGTTACAGTCTCTTGGGTGGGTGACTTCCAGAGGTTTTACTGTACATAAAATCTGTCTGTGTCAATTGGTGACTACCTGTATTATGATTTCTATAATCATCTCAATGACTACCACAGTTTTAAATCAAGTTCATGATTATTTTTTATGCTCCTACTTGGGACCATGAGATTGATGGGTCATACACCCGCCTTCGATACTATCTGAGGTTGAGTCTTGCCCTTGTTAGAAGCTGCCTAGACTTTTTAGGAACACGGGAAAGACGGAGAGTCCTTATGGTTGGCTGCCTACGCTCTGAGGTCATTTTCATGCCTTGTGGTTGGCTGTCTATGCTCTGAGGTCATTTTCATGAATGTGTCCAGGCTAGTCAGAGAGTCCCTGCAAAAAGCAACGGCTCTGGAAGTTGGGACACTCACATTCTACCCACCCCCATCTGGGCTGGAAGAAGAGGGGACAAAGATACCTGTGTGGAAAATGACGTCTCCCAAGAGCTACACGGGAGAACTTTTATGTATTAACAGCAGATTTCAGTTTCTAAAGATGCAAGACTGGCTCGGCGCCTGTGGCTCAACAGGCTAAGGCGCCAGCCACGTACCCCTGAGCTGGCGGGTTTGAATCCGGCCCGGGCTGCCAAACAACAATGATGGCTGGAACCAAAAAATGGCCGGGTGTTGTGGCGGGTGCCTATAGTCCCAGCTACTTGGGAGGCGGAGGCAGGAGACTCGCTTGAGCCCAGGAATTGGAGGTTGCTGTGAGCTGTGATGCCACAGCACTCTATCCAGGGTGACAGCTTGAGGTTCTGTCTCAAAAATAAAAAAATAAAAAAAAAAGAT
>CAUYRH010117709.1:0-15191 GCA_963574655.1 Perodicticus potto | reverse complement strand
ATAAATTATAACCCTCATGTGTTATACTAACCCAAACCATAACCCCTAACCCTAACCCACTAACCCAAAACCCAAACCCCACCCCTAACCCCACACCCTCACACCATAACTAAAAAAAAAAAAAAAAAAAAAAAAAAAGAAAGAAAGAAAGAAAAGAAAAGAAAAATCCAAAATTCAAAAAGGAATAAGACAACTGCCAAAAGGTAAGGAGAGTTTGAGTTGCTAGTGGATCTAGCCTGGGGGTAGATGCTGGGTGTTCTGATCACTCACAGGTGACCCAGGGCTGTGAACTGGTGCAAGGAGCATGGTCAGAGGCTTCTAAGAACCGAGAGGACAGAATTGAAATGAACAATCCTGGGGCTCAGGCTGGGAATGACGACTACACAGCTGGGGACTGGCAGGCTGGGAGAATGGCAGTGGCCACGTGTGGTCAGACTGCGAGCACAACCCGAGGTTCTGATGATTCAGAGGGAAGGGTAGGAGGTGACGAAGTTGGGGTTAGACAAGAGAACTTCAGTGTTCCAAACGTACTGTGCAAATGCCAATTTTTCACATTTTATTTTTTCTTAGAACGATGTGAACTTGTGTAGGAAGCTTTGAGGCACCAGATCCCGAAAAGCAGGTATTTGAATAAAGTTTCTTTAGAACCCAGGCAAGAAAAATATAAGTAACTCTGTAACTGGAACAAATGACCCCAGGTGGTCTTTGGGTGTGGTAAAGTAAAAATAATTATTCTCCTTTAATATGCTCTTACTGCAGAAAAGCAGGGAGAGTTTAAGCATTTGAGGGCACATCACTAAGCGCACCCATTAGGACAGGTGCAGGACTGTATTGCTTTGCCAATTATAAAAATTAAAGTGACTTTGCTAAAAAACTTAGGAAGAACACACTGGCTTTGAAATGAGAGATCAGTGCATTCTATCAATCTGAATTGACAGAACTTGGTGATTTAATCTTAGTCCCCAAATCACAAGTACATAAGCACAGGTGGCAGCCTGCTGGGGAGCCTCTCAGCACAAATTCAGTCACAGACGAATGAGCAGATTTGAAGAATCCTATTACCAAATGTTGAAACCAGTACTCCCCTCATTTTTAGGATCCAATTATTAGTAGAAAAGAAAAATAAGAGAATGATCCAATGTTTGAATTAACAGGTCGATGGGAATGAAATCCTGTGTCAAATTTCTAGAAAGAGAGCCCTTTGCTGTAGTCCAAATATTTTGGTTTTGGGAAAGTAGTTTAAATACATTTAAAGGACCCAAAAGTGGCTTCAGCATTCAGAAAGTTTATTAAAAATGTACAAAGTGAAAAGACGGTGGTGAAATTATTTCTATCTTATTTACAAGACAAAATATAGTACGAGTAATATAAAATGGCAAATCATTGTTCAGTTATCTGCATCATTATATCGTATTATTAACTGTATATTTATATTTCATCTTGTCCCAGAAAATATTTCGGGCACCATCATCACACTACTTTCTTTCTTTTTTTGGTGGGGGGGAGGACAGAGTTTTATGTCACCCTCGGTAGAGTGCCGTGGTGTCACAGCTCACAGCAACTTCAAACTCGTGGGCTTAAGCGATTCTCTTGCCTCAGCCTCCCTCGTAGCTAGAACTACAGGTGACTGCCACAATGCCCGGCTATTTTTTTGTTGTAGTTGTCATTGTGATTTAACAGGCCCAGGCTGGGTTCAAACCCGCCAACCCCGGTGTATATGGCCGGTGCCCTAACCACTGAGTATGGGCGTCGAGCCACACACTACTTTCTATAAAACAAGTTAATGCTACTTTTTGAAAGGCCAAGTGAGAAAATGTGAAAAATTCCTGTTTGTAGATAACATGAGCATTGACAACAGAAGAGCTGCTGAAAAATGATACGCTGTTGATTTTATTGACTCTGTGACACGTTCCCAATGATCTGACTTTAATAATGTAGTACAGACAGGATGAGAAAGGAACAGAAACCTCAACTCTTTCCAATTCACTGTCCAAGCCAGTGAGTGACAAAAAGCCAGTTTTTTTCTGACTCATCTTCATGAAACAAAATGTCATCACAGAATGTTAACGAGAAGAAATAGAGTAACTTTCCCTACTTTATTTAATCTTCCCTCATTTTACATGAAGCTAAAGAAAGATAATGGAAGTAAAGATAATAAAATACTTTTTTTAAATTTCAGATTAATATGGGCATCCATACCACTAGGTTACATAGTTTGCTTTTGTAAGGCTGAAGTCCAAGTTGTAGTTGTGCCCTTCACCCAGGCAATTGGTAATGAAATGATTTAAACAGATACAGAGACCCTGGAAGATGACATCATGATACAGAGACCTTGGAAGATGACATCATCTAGCCACCTGATCTGTGAGTTTCATTCTCTAGGACAGGGACTTTGGCTGATTCCATTTTCCAGGCCCTTCCCTAAAACCTTCTAAATACAGCCACTATGGCCATCAAGAGAAACATGCCAGCATTATTTCTAGACTTTTAAATGATTCTGTGCCGTTTCAAAAGGAAAGACACATTAATCCTGGTGCTTCCTATAGATAATAAAAGAGCACAGCATTGAATCTACCACCCTCAGTGAGCTTTGGTGTAACAAAGGAAAAAGATGAATTGGATGGCCAAAGCCACGGCCAACAGCAATCTCCCGTATTTTTTTCTTCCACAAGGGACAAGAGCAAACACAGAATATCGTTAACGGTGACTCCTTGGGCTGAACTGGAGGCAAAAGCTGCTCTGTGCTTATGAAGGAAGGGCTTAACATTTCCCTCACTTGGAATGACTGTGATTCCTGCTTGCTGGTTCTAACCAGCAGGACTAGAACATTCCCATTCTTTCCAAGCGGTGATGTTAACACAATGGTGCTCAAGTCTGTGGTCACCAGGTTGGGGTGGGCCTGGCCAGGAAGAGAGACCCCAGGGCCTGTGTAATTAGATCCTATGGCCGGCTTCTCCTTCAACACTGCTAGCAGAGCCACAGCTCATTTGGAGGGCAACTGGGATCAAAGGAAGAGACAGCCACGTGGAGGGAAAGACAGGCTTTGGGAACATGATAGTTGAGGCACAAAGACAGATTTGTGAGAACTCAGCAAAGGCCGTCTTCATGCATTTTTTCTTTTTGTGAGCTTCCTGACCACATCAATAAAAACCATTCATTTGTGGATTGCTGCTCGTCAATCACAACTAGCAACAAAATCTTAAGTCTGAATCTTTTCTTAAAATCCATCACTATAGTGGAAGAGAAAAGGTACATGGAGGTAGATGGATGTTGGCTCTTTTTTTTTAAAAAAAAAAAGAATATATTTAAAGATTTTAATCAAGATCATAACAGCAAAAATATTTTTATCTAAAAAGAGGTAAGGAATGCTCTCTCATCATTCCTCTGTTCCATTCAATAAAATATTATGTCCTTCTTCATACCAATTATCATTAAATTTGAAGTTTGCCAATCTTCAGTTTGGTGAACTATTTCTGAAGGATGGAGGTAAACTGTGACCACATTTGAAGCATGCCCATTGTAAAATGCATGGAATTGCAATAAATTCTAAAAATTAAAATGTGTAATATATGTACTTTTCATTTGTTCAACATTAACACCAGTTTTGGCAAATAACTCCTAAGTGATGTTGGAATTATTTTTTCCCCTTTGGCAATACAGGAAATAAGAAAGAATTTAGGATTTTATTTTGTGAAACATTAAGACTTTACTCAGTTTTAACCTAAAGATATAACTTAAAAATATTTTGGAGAAATAGAACTCTACACTTCGAAATTGTAAAACTCCTAACAAATTTCTTACTTGAAATGATATGCTGTTAAGTTCAAGATTTTAAAGTGGCTATTAGTATTAGCTGTAACTTAGGCAAAAGATGGCTTTCAAAAAATCATTAAGGTCAAATTCCACGTTTCTTTCAATAGCTGTGTGTACTTTCACAAGACTTGGAAAGGTGACAGTATGAAATTATATGTTGGCCAAATACGCACACAACTTAGGAGACCAGGTTGGAAGGATGGGAAATTTGGTCGTGATGTCCACATAACTATTTTCAAAAAGAAAAGTGATTTTCTGAGAGCTGTCCACTCAAGAGCTAAGTCAGATTATATTTTGTTGAATTTAGTGGATTTTAGAGTATAATTCTCTTATAAGGTAATTTAAAATATATCAACTACTTCAGAGATTCTGTTCTGAATGTTATTAACTAGTTTGAATTAAGTACAGACTATCATTTCAAATACAGGGTGTCCATAAAGTTTGTGTGCAATTTAAACCCGACAACTATTTTAAATTGTACACGAACTTTATGGACACCTGTGTAAGGGAGGGAGCGAGGGAAGCAGAGAGAGAGGGAGGGAAAGGGGGAGAGCATTTTTTAGTAGGAAGGGAGGGCCTGCTAGCTATGATGGAAGATTTCATCCATAATTCATATGTGGTACTCATAATGCCATGCTTTAGTCATAGAATATTAGGATTATTGTTTTTAAATTAAACAAGTATCAATCCACAGAAATCTGAGAAAAATAATAGATTAGCCGCTGGGAATTTCGATTAGCCTTTCTGCCAACCTTTCTCATTGGTCACAGATCTTCTCTTAAAAAGAAGACACTGCAGAGTCCATTGGTACAGTTTAAAACGGAAACACAGAATTACAAAAGGATTCGAACCCACTGATGTTTGTCAGTCCTTTTCTTAATTTTAGGAAGGAATAACTCTCACAGTAAAGAAACCTGTGTCTGAAGTCCCACATTCTTTCAGTTTCATGTCCGCTGCTTCCATTAAATTACATTTTAAATACTTTTGAGATATGTATATAGTCTTATTTTATAAAAACTATTTTTATTGCCTGCCTAGCCCTTTAGCTTAATTTTAATGCTATATGTAGACATGTTAGATAATATTTAGCAAATATTAATTAACATTCATTAATTCTGGGTTGTAGGATTAGGGGTGATTTATGGCTTTCATTTGAACTTCTCAAATGAAAATTTTCATAATGTATATGCATCATTTTTAGAACAATAATAAAACCATTATTCTTTCCCAAAACTCTGAAATATTACCATATAAAGATTCTCCTGAGAATAATACATTGTGAAAAAAGAGACCTTTATTTTCAGAGTAATTGACTATCTACATTTGGTAAGCTACGTACCTAGTAAGAGTTTTCTTTCACTAAGGAAAAAAAGAAAAAAAAAATAGCTCCCCAGCTAAGCCAGGTTTCCTACTCAATTTCATTATGATCTATAGAGAATGTGCAAATGTAATATTTAATGTTGTAATAGTTGTACAATATTCTAATGATAATGAGTCCAAATGAAGTGCCAATTTTGATAAAAGGTAGTGTTGGTATGCCTTTATTTAGATGTATAAAATTGTCTTTACCAAATGCCATTTTCAAATGGCAAGTATTTCTTTCAATTACTGTGGCTAAAACTGTTATTTCCTCTGTGTATTCTGAGACGCTTCCCTCCTTAATAAATGTTTCAAACTAGCACCTTACAGGGCAGATTCCCCCGAAGTGTTTCCACAGAGCACTGCAAGGCTAACATTGAATTTTTGAAATATTTTATTGGGTAAAAACAGCAAGTATCTTTAGGTTATACTCTATGGAAAGAGTTTCACCTTCCATCAGTAACTTAGGTGCTGGGGAAGCTGCCACAGACAGACAGGTAGGAGCTGGCCAAAGCCCAGGCTCACGTGTGTCAACCCACCATCTTACTAAGCATCCTGTCAGATGAATTTATTGAGCTCAGTGAAATTCGAAAAAGTGATCTTTGCAGCACACACAGAATCACGTGGATGGATGGTTCTGAGCAAACTCTGTTACTCTGATGCGCCCTGTGGATCGAGGCAGTATTAATAGGGTAGGCTTCATGAACAGAACGCCCTATTTTAAGGACCCCATTCCATCCTAGGGCAAAGTACTGACTCTCTCAGCTTAAGACCCCCAGTTTCCTCCTCTATAAAATGAGAGTAACCGAAAGTCTCACAGAGGCTTAATTAAGACAAGGTACGTACAAAAACTTAGTGACTGGCACACAGCTAATATTGATGGACAATCCAGAAAGGATGTATTGATGATGGTGATAACAACATGGCATAGATTGGTCAAGGTCAATGGCTTGAGGGTGCATGGCTCACCTCCTGGGCAATAGGCTTAACTGCCCAGGCACCTCACCTAAAAAAATGCAAACACTGTACCCTAATCGTTTGTACATTCACATAATCTGAAATTAAAGAAGAGATCAATGGCTTGCTGTGAAATTTTGTTCTGTCCATAAAGAGAGACCCTTTGTGAAAATAACTTCAGAAGAGGTATAGGAGAGTTATCTTTTACGACTTAACACTAGGAAGCATGGCAGACAGAGTAGGGATGGGTGGAGTTTGGGAGTTGGAGCCAAGAGAGACAGGTTTACTACTTAATTAACTACTTACCACAAAACCTTAACTTCTTTGCGCCTCCACATGTCCAAAGGTACACTGAAAAGCTCAAATGAGATGTTTTTTGCACCATGAAAACCTGTGTGAGGGAGCTATTAAGTCCACACAATCACCAACATAGATGATTCATATCTTTAGAAAGGTCGTTGAGGAAAAAGCCATCTACCCCAGAGACAGACAGTGCAGCAGTGGGAGAGGACAGCCCAGCCTTGCCGCCAGCCGCTGGCATGACTGGCCCTGTGCCCTGACAGAAGCCTCAGTCATCACCTGTGAAATGGGACAAGACCAGAACTTACACCTCATGGGATCTTCAAGGATTACACACAACTCCAGTAAAGCACTCAGTAAAAATGCCCCCTAAATAGTAGTTATAATTATCCTCATCTTTAAGGTTATTATCTGTATAGATATATATTTCATTAGGTTAATGTTTTATTCTCATTTTGTTTTCATTGAGTACATTGTCTTTTGGTTTATTAACTAATATTTGGTATTGTATTTTTTTATTTTTTATATTTTACATAATTGTTTTAAATTGGAAGCAGAATCAGTGTGAGATAGTACAAGGTGGACTTCAGCCTCTCTTTCTTTAAACATTCTTGTCTACAGCTGGAATCAGGTACATTGATTAGGCTCCTGCATTATACACCACAGTTTTTATGACACATAACTAGTTCTAGTGAAGTCTTCATGAAATATTCAAGCTACTGCAATTTCTCCATGGAATAGTCAATAAATGGGAAAAATCTGAAACTCACATTATTTCCTTCCCAAGTCAAACCTCCACTCCATAATACTTCTACAGGGCATTGGTGACAGATGGATTGACTTCTTTTAACTGCATTCACAGCTGCTTCCAGATCCCACCCATCTTATCATTTGTTTCTGGGCCTCTGCTGGTCTATGGATTGGGCTGCCTAAGAATTATTACACACAAGTGGCTCCAAGTCTGGTTACATATTCAACTCACCTGAGGAGCTTTCTAAACACACTCTTCTTTGGCTCAATTGGTCAGACAGTCTAGGGGCAGAGCCCAGACACCCTTTGTGTTTTTTCAAGCTTCCCAAATGATTCCAATGTAGAGCCCGGGTTAAAAACAACTGTTTTTGTTTTTGGTTTTTTAAAATAATAAGGGAACTAAAATGAAGAAGAAACACAGAAAATGCTAAACAAAATAAATCTTATTTTAGTTAGCTTAGATGAGAAGTTTAAAATGAGAAAAAAATGTAATTCACTTCTTACCATTTCTCTTTTGTGCCTATAAACCCACCCGCCCAGTATTCAAGATAAGGGCTTTGTTCTATTTGACAAAAGGAAGTCAATGGTACTGAAGACTATCAAAGGTCGCCACGTACTAAAGATCCTCAACAATCATCAATTAATCTTCACACATAGCTGTACACTGTAAATGAAAATGATTGTATTTCAATGGGAAAAACTATGGCATTTTGTGTTATCTGTTGACAAATGTCTATCAGAGAGAAGGTCATCTGAGGCAACTGAGTCTAAACACATAGGACTGTGGGGACATAGCATCCTGTATCTTACGCAAATAAAACAGAAAATCTGCCATCTTTTCACATGTACTTTTGTTAAAAATAGAAAAAGATCATGATCATGGTAGAAAAACCAGCCTGTCTGTCCAGCTAAACTTGGTATTACCTCAAGCCACGGTTGTCCAGTGTGTATCAGATAAACTGGGTGGGTCAAAACACATCTTTGAATTGTTACAAAGAATTTTCACAGCTTCCTTTTATATTACACATGCTATTCTAAGCAGTTTCCACCATTCTCTAAAATATTGTGCCTCCATTGCCATACATTTCTTATTTACTGGCTTTTAAATTTATCAGGTCCATCTGTTTACTTTTGACAAGTGTATTTTCAATAGACCCACAGAATTTGAAGCACATGATTGCTGTGGGTCACTGCCTCCCAGGTCCAACAGACAAGAGTCAAGGCAGGCGCGCTTTAAATTCTTAGATTTATGTTTCTCTTAAAATATATACCATAGAACCACCCCCACCCCAGAGGCATCAAAGAAAAGACATTCTATTCCTCCCGTAACATAACAAGGGGAAGATGCCAGATTTTTAAAAAAATCAGCTACTGCTCCAGAGTATCCTTGGTCCCCTGAGGGATGCTGCTGGTTAAATCAAACGCGCCTTCCCCAGAAGCGTATTTGCCAAAAAATAAAAGACACTTCATCTGACAAACACCCAAGTTACTACACACAATTCATTCCTGTAAATCATCTCTTTTTTCTCATAATCCATATGTCACTAGGCAAGGCCAACGGGAGCATTTTAATGTAACAAAGGAGAGATGGAAGTGTGAAATATGAGGATGGATAAAAATGGCTGAAAAGCAACCCAAGCGAGGCTGGAGGGTAGCCACACCCAGTGCTGATATGGACTGCTCCAAAATAAATCTGTCAGACGCGGAGGCCACCGGCACTGTTTCCTTGTTTCCCTCCATGTATTCCACAGATATCCATTATTAATAAATAATGGTCACAGGTTACTCCAGTGACAGACGGAAACACCAAAATATTTCCAACTGAACCACCCTAATATGTGGCTGCGCCATCATATTTTCAGGACTTGGAAAGCCAGTCTGCATTTCCAGGTTCCTTTGTGTGACCACAAGTGACAAGCCTGAAATGGGTGTGTCCCTCTTAGAGGAACGCTTTAGAGCCCTCTCCGCTAATTCTGCCAGGAGATTTCCACCTTTGGGCAGATGTCAACGCGTTGGGTCGCACAGAACAACAAGACAGCACTTGAACTCCGGGATGAGATGAGCACTGAGCAGGTACTGAATGGGCCACGGCTCCGCAGAGAACTCCCAGGGGAGGCGGAGAAAGAGGCATTATTTAAAACACTGGCATTACAAATACGGAAACGAAGGGGTGCAGGGGGGTAAATAAAAAGAAAGAAGGGAACAAACGAAGCACCATCCGTGTGGGTTTTGAGATGACAGTTTACTCCCCCCGCGGAGAGCTCCGGGCTCCAAGGCATGCACGGGTCCCACAGGTGAACGCGCGACGGCGAGTCCGGCCGGCTCCCGCGCACTCACTCGGGCATGCACTACGGAAAGAAAGCCAATACCCTGACTTTTCCAGCTGCTCCACACACAGTCCATCTTGGTGGAATCGGCGGTGGCCTGCATGCTGCGGGCTCAGGGGCTCGCCTCGCGGTCCTCGGCGGCGCGGAGCGTGGGGCTGCGGACGGACTGGGGCGGCGGCGGCGGGGGCGGGCGCGTCGCGGCGCCGCAGTCTGCGCGGCCGGCAGCCAATCAGCGCCGCGCGGCCCCGCGGCCGTCCGCGCGCACGGGATGCGGCGCCGCTGCCGGGCGCTGCACCGTCTCCCGCCGCCCGGGGGCGCTGCGGGAAACCGGGTCTGCGCCCAGGACTGGGGCAAGTGTTGGGGAAAGCGCCAAAGGTGGAGGTGACAGTCGGGGGACGTGCTGTTCTTCATTGGTGGGGCGCATATTCTAGAAATTTCTTAGACACCTGTTGGACGCGACCGAGCGGCTGGCGGTACAAATGCCAGGTTTGCAACACAGTGTCCTGTCATCGTCCCCATGATTCACTCGCCTCCCCCTTCCCTAATTCTGGAAAAAAACACATTGAATTTTAATTTCCTGGAGTCTTCCAAAAGAATCGCCAGATTCGCCTTCTCCTTTGGAACATTCCACAGCCATCCAGAACCTTTGTTGGCAACTGTCAGTCACTGCAGAGAAATCCTCAGCTCCTGGCTGAGGGCGGCTCTCTCTGTTTGCCCCTTTATCCCCTCTGTTTGTGGACTGGAAGAATAAATACAGGGATGTGGCGCCTGCAGGCTCCAGATCAAGGCCCCCAGACTCTGGCACATGGAGTCATTGGTCACTGCAGTGACAGTCCAAGAGTGGTCAGTTGTATGGACATTTGAAACAACTCAAGGAAGCAAAGGGTATTTGTCTCCCCAGCCACATCTCTGGGATGGGAGGGTGGAGATGGGCGGTGAGTGTAACATAGGAGGTAAGTTTGTGGTCTCCATGCCCATCAAGGCGAAAATTTTAAGACTCCCAGGTTAAAACGCAAATGACCAAGGAAGAAACAGAACACTGGGTTCTGGTCTTAGCCCTAACTACTTTATGAGAACCTACATCAAGACCTTGAAAGAATGGACAGGGGATATAGGTGTATTCTGATGAGGAAAAGTTGGAAATAGCAAAGAAAAAGGACTGGAATGTGGGCATCGTCTAGAAATGAAAGTCTGGGTGGAAGGGGTCCCTTGAGGAGTGGGGACCCAGAGTAAGTACAGGGGATGTCTTGGGGACCAGAGGGGCATGCGGAAGGCAGAGTTCCTGGCACAGAAGACAGACTCCCCTCATCCGTTTTTGTGGTGGTCTTACTCACCAGGCTTTCTCTCTCCCTCCTGGGGAGTTCCCAGAATTGTTTCCTCCCAGGTTCAAATCTACAGTGACACCTGATGTACCAGCAAGGGCATAAGGATAGCAGTCTCAAGGCTGGGGTTGTAAACATGGTTTAGTGTCCATTTTTATAAAGCATATACACCTTGGGATCATGTATATTCTTTCCACAATACAAGCTTCAAGAGCAACCAGCTGGGCCTCCGTACAGCTTCATGATAAATCTGAATTTATTTTGTTGGATGCTTGAGGCCTGTTAGGGCTCCCAAGGGATTGGTGGAACAGCAGTGACTACATTATTATGAAGCACTTTTCAAACTGTATTTGTACCAATACAAATTTATTTGTATTTCCTACCCCCTGCCTTCCCCTGCCTTTTTCATTACTGTGGTCAATTTTGGGAATTCAGCCATGAAGACAATGAAAAGATTGGTAAATGGTGACAGCCCGATTGGCACAGACTTGCGGGATGAGACACAGAGGAAGAAATGGGAGTACAGGGGCCAGGTGAGGACAGGCCTGAGGAGTAATTCTTGTAAATAAGGGGGACACTGGACTAACTTGAGAAGTCAGATAATTTGTTCAATTAGTAATTTTCCAGAGTTGATAAAAGACATATGTTCTAGCTTGTAACAGTCTGATGGGCTTTAGCAAGACGACGAAGAAGAAATCAATACTCTTATCCACATCACCAGGGCCTTTTTTTCAATTTGTTTTTCAAGTGGAATCCTTAGAGCCTTAGCCACTAGGAGGCACTGCCTGTCCAGTGATAGCCCTGGTTGTCCGCCCTAAGCCCACAGGTACCTGTGGCATGTTAAGCGTCCTTGCAGTACCAGAAAGGCCGGCCACTGCGTATGAGACAGCTGTGTGGTGTGTACGGCTGCTCTGAGGGCAGGCCGGGAGCAGCGCTGCCATAACCAGGCACCAGCAAGCAGACTTCTTGGCTTACTTGTTTTCATCCATCACAAAGTTGACCTTGGAATGTCAGCTTGGGTTAAAGACCAAGTGATTTCCAGTCATGCTAACTCTGAAGAGAGAAGTTGGGTCCACATGAAAAACCAAAATAGCAGTGTGATGGTTGAAGGCTGAGGAAGCAGGATAGATGGCAGATGACACAGAGACTCACACTAATAACATTAAAATTGGGGGGCTTTAGATTGATGCATACATAGGTGGTAAGAGAAACACTAATGAACTTATTAAGGGAAAATCAGGAATGCCCTGAATTGTAAAAGTTTGTCGTGTGGGCTTTGGCAAGTCAGTTATCAACTCTTGGCCTCTTTCTTATACAAATAAAGCTTTAGATCAGCGGTTCTCAGCCTGTGGGTTGCAACCCACAGGAACCGTATTAAAGGGTTGAGGCATTAGGAAGGTTGAGAACCACTGCTTTAGATGTTTTTTCCTATGAAATGACAGGAATTTAATTCTCATAGATGTTGGAAAAGGGTGCTTTCTTTGCACAAGTGCACACTCAGTATTAATTGAATGCTCTTGCCAAGATCTAAACGATAAAATGGGTAGAAAAGATATGTAAATTTTCCTTAAGTGGTGAAAGGAAACAGAAAGCAAAATAAAGCTTGCTAAAAGCAGGCAGGAACTGCCACTATCTTTAAACCAGTAGCGAACAGACGGGCTTTCTCCACAGCCAGCTTAGATTCTTGGTTGGGATGCCTGCCAGGAGAGGAAGCGATTTCTTTAGATTTCAGGATGAAATCATACATTAGGCAGTCTGTTCTCAGGAGAAGCAAAATAGGCGAGTTTTGTAATCTCATCCCAGCCCAAGATGACTGTTGAAGGCAAGCATGTCCAGAGTGTGTTTCCTGTGGTAGCAGGATTTTCCTGATGAGAATCAGTGGCATCGACACTATTTACCCAGCAGATATTTACGGAGCACCTACTGCATGCTGGACACTAACCCAGGCATAAAGCGAAGTTCCTGCCTTAAAGAAGTTTATATGCTAGTGTGCAAATAATAATAAAAGGTCAATGTATAATATGGCACGTGTGGACAAGTGCATGGGAAAAATAAAGCAGGTAAAAGGGATAGGGTGTAGGTGGGATGGAAGTTTGCTACTTTAGAAGGAGGTTCAGCGAAGTCTAACTCAGATGGTAAAACTGGAGTGGACACCTCAAGGTCAGCAGGAGAGCCACGTAGACGCAGCGAGTTTTCATGACAGGATGTAATAACTGGTCAAGTACATCAGACATCTCACGGAACTGCTTGATTTTTTTTTTCTTTTTCTCTGAGAAGTACAGCAATGGGAAGAAAAGGCAGAGAACCAAAAATATACTTCAAAATGATCAAAGAACACCAAGAACTCTATGCCATATGGAATAAAGAACTTTAAAAAGACAACCAATTGGGTATATAACTCATCATGCCAAAATAATGCATGAGTTGTGGAGATTCAAACAATGGATCAGCACTTGGTATTTGCCCGGTGCTTTCTCGTGTGGAATAGGCTTAGTTGTTACAAAGTCCCTATGAGAGAGATAGTGTTTGCCCTCATTTCTTAATTCATTGATTGATTGATTGATTCATTCGATCTGCAAACATTTATAGAACCTATGCTTAGTGCCTGTCTCTGTAAATGTTATACAAAGGTAGCTTCCCACTGGAAACTTGAGTCTAGTGGAGGGAGATTTACACATAAACAGATAAATGCAATCAACCAATAGACGTATGAGCAGAAGAGACCGGGTATATAAAACAGTGCTTTGAGAGAAGAAGAGGTATAAGAAAAGGGTTTCTAGAGTAGGTGATAAATGAGCCGAGTTATGAACAAGAAATAGCATCACAGGTTTGAGTCATGGGGCCTTCCTGGCAGACAGACACGGATCGGGAAAACTTCATCGCAGATGTGTGCAGGTGCCAGCTTGACTCAGGCCTGAGCAGTAGATCTGCCAGTAAGTGAAGGAGACACACAAGGGGCTTAAGGAGTGCACTAACGTGAAAAGTTGAGTAATTTGTCCAAATGAGGAATCTTCCAGAATTGATAAAAGACAGACATTCGACAGATTGTTAACAGTCAATCAACTTTTAGCAAAACAAGTAAGAAGTAATCAATACCTCTACCCACATAATAGACGCTAAAGAAAAATCTACCAAAGGTGGTATTGCAGGAAGAAGACTGAACCTTCAAGGAGGAAGGGAGATGCATGAAGGATGCTGAGCATAAAAATGGTAATGGCTAATTTGGGGGGTTTATAAAAGAAAGGCAAAACTAAAGCAGGAGGTAAGACAGAACTTGAGGTGGAAGGTGGTGGTAGACGTACGGGCATTCTAAGGTTCTTGCATTGTTCAGGAGGAAGATGGCAGTAATAACTTTAGTCTTTGACGTGTAAGATTTGCGTATGAAACATTCCAGTGGTATCTCTAAAAGAAAGTAACTAGAACTTGGAAATGAATATAATGCATAAACGAGGGAATTAATAAATTCAATCGAACAAATAGAAATCAGGAAAGGGGAAAATTAGAAGGAAAAAAAAAAAGAACTGGTGCATGAGAAACACAAAAGGAAGTACAGTTAAGTCTTCATTTAATGTCCTAGGTAGGTTCTTGGAAACTGTGACTTTAAGCAAACAGACATATAGTGAAACCAATTTCTTTTTCTCATCAGAGTTACAATGAACCTACCTTGAACAAAACGACATCCTTTGAGAACCTGCTGGTGTATCTTCTCACTTAACAGCACAGTTTCCACGAACCCTATTTTAAATATGTCCAATGCCAGCTACAAATACAGAAACTATCCAAGTAGATGGAAAAAGACAAAGAAAAACAAACACTAAGCCAAAGGATGTTTGCAAAATGAAATCCTAATACATAGTTGAAATGGGAAAGTTGAAAATAGAAGTTAAAAAGACTAATACATGGAAATTTATCAACCAGGTTAATAAATTTTTGTGTGATTAGTTCTGTTTGTTGATTTTCTTGAATCTTCTATGTGCAGACAGGCATACTTTAGAGATTCAGTTCCAGACCATAGCAATAAAGTGAATATTGCAATAAAGTGAGTCACACAAATTTTCTGGTTTCCCAGGGTATATAAAAATTATGTTTGCATTGTACTATAGTCTGTTTAATGCGTAATAACATTATGTCGAAAAAACAATGTATATACTTTAATTAAAAAGTACTTTATTGCTAAAAGTGCTAATGCTCATGAGTCTTTAGTGAGTCATAATCTTTTTGCTTGTGGATGGTCTTGCCTTAAAGTTAATGGCTGCTGACTGATCAGGGTAGTGGTTACTAAAGGCTGGGGTGGCTGTGGCAATTTCTTAAAATAAGACGATAAAGTTTGCTGCACCCATTCACTCTTCCTTTTATGAAAAAA
>CAUYRH010117704.1:0-20048 GCA_963574655.1 Perodicticus potto | reverse complement strand
GTGGTACATATTTGAAGGGTTAGGAGAAAACTTCTAAATACGGATCAAAATTGTTCTCACAAAGTAATGAGAAAGTCTCTTGAATGTTATCGCAATCAGGTTGATGAAAATATCTCTGATTGTATCTGAAGCCTGTACACTGCACCCCATGACTGAATTATTGTACACAGGTATGATTCAATAAAAAAAAAAAGAAAAAAAAAAGAGTACAGAATCAATATTTACAAAATACACGGAGAAACAAAGGACTGTAAGTCAGTAAAAGTAGTTCCAGTAGACTCCAGCCAACGAATGCCTTGAATTGTTTTAAACAGTCAAGCCAAGAACATAAAATAAAATAGTCTGTCTAAAAAATTAGAAAATTCACTTGAAAATATACACAAGCGACAGAAGCTTATAAAGATAAAAATATAAACTTGTACAACAAATATACGTGCTGAAAATTAAAATATAATGATTGAAATTAAGATCTCAGTGGATCAGTAGTTTAGACACTGCCACAGGGAGAATTGATAGAGTGATTTTGACCCCAACAATCCACTCAGAAAGGGAAAAGTTTTGTAGGGACAAAATATCCTTCTTTATTGGAGACAGCATCTTTGTATTAATTTTTCACCACAGGATGCCTCGAGAGGGTTTTGGAAGACGAGGTTTAACGCAGGTGGCTGAGTGGAGGATACATAGATCATTTTAAATTGATAATATTATTGATATGGTTGTCAGTGACGGATGCTTGGAAAGGCTTTCGGTAGAGGGTGATGTAGTTGCAAAATAATGTGAGCAATGGTAAATTCAGTCTTTGGGACATTCATCAACTGGACCTAGTGGGATTCACCTGGTTCCTGGAAATATGTCACATTGCTTATAAGGCAGTCTCTCGTCATTTGCTTCAGGGATTCTCACTTCTACTATATAGTAGAAAATAACCTGGAAGCTTTCAAAAGAACAAGTGCCTGGGTCCCCTTCCACATTAACCGAGTGGACTTCATTGGGGGAGGTATTAGGGCATCTGCCTTTTTAAAAGAAGACATCAACGTTAAGTTTTATGTGCAGCCTTGTTTGAAAACCATTGCTTAATCTCATGGTCAGCTGATGCTGAGATAATTCCTAATGTGTGAACCATATGCTCCTTTACTTGAGATGGACGTGGGGGGTGAAGATATCCCTTAGCACGTCTGATTACTCCTTCCTGTGGAAGAAATTGGCATTTCTATATAAATGGTATCTTCTCTGAGCTTAGAGAAACATTCTGGGATCCTTTCATCAATCTTGTATTAAATTAGGTACTTCAAAAATCTATTACATTTTGTAAATAATAGTCCAATGGGAGGTGAAACACCAACAGAGATGTTTGTAATCTCACTTATTGCCTTAGGTTTGTAGCGTGGAAGTTTCAGCAAAAGATTTCAAACCACAGCAAGAATGGAGTGCTCAGGAATGTGGCATCTCCAGATCTCATCACTCTTCTCCAAGGGGAAGTCTTAGCAGTGTCAAGTTGTTGTCTTGGTCAGTGAAAATCACATCACACTGTGAGAAAGCCTCTTGGACCCATAACCATGTCCCCAGGAAAATACTGCATAGTTAAGTAATAGTTCTTAAGGAACCTCTCTTGAGATTTGGTTTCCAGACTAACATCTGGCGCCTGGTAAATGTCTTCCCAAACCAACAGTATGATATTACTGCATTATTCTCCAGCCATAAGATTATGACATGTGTGAAATCACATTTTTTTTTGCTGTGTAAAAATAATCCCTGACTGGATGGAACTATAATTAATCTATGGGAGGAAGGCTTGGGACGAGGGGTACTAACTAGCTCATTAGGGCCAGGGTCTAACAACGTGTGGACTCCAGTGAACGCAGATCCTATTTCATATCATTTTTATTCTATTCCTGTCATATTTCTCAAAGGCTATTTGCAAGCCTACGGCTCTTACGGATTATTAAAATAATCAGTTAGATGACATTGGAAATCAGAGTGCTTACTGTCAATAAACTAAAGGAATTATGTACATCAATTTCATTTACATTAGCAAATTTCATTAGAATAATTTTCATTCTTCTGTAAGCTACATGCATACTTCTTGGGTCAGTTGTATTTTATATAGCTTGTCCTCTGTGCATTTATTTGAATTTATGGCTGTAGCATAGTACAAGGCTGATCAGATTGCACAAGTTCAAATCTTAACCCCCATCAATTGTCATCTGTGATACCTTTGCAAAGTAACTTATACTCTGTATGCTTCAGTTTTCTCATCTTTAAAAATGTAGTTATAAATTTATATATTTCATTATGTAATTCTGAAAATTGGATGATATACAAATATGTACCTTGAAATCTCAATAAATAGTAATTCATTTTGGTGTAATTGAAATAGTAACACCTCAGTTTCAGGGTTAGGACCTTTCTCATGCATCAATTTTCCCTAAGGTTCACATCACAAGATAAATGTGGCTTTGATGATTCCACCACCTATAAAGTTAATTGGTTGTTCTTCCCCACCCCACACATCTCTCCAGCTGAAAACCTTGGAAAACCCTTGGAAAACCATGTACAATGTATATAATACTTACGTCAGTTCCATCTTGAACTTCTAGGTACCCTTGAACTCTTTAATTTCTTCTTATTGAAGAAGAGATAAGCAAAGTAAGGATTAGCATTTCCACATTTCAACTTCAATCTGAGCATAATTTAACATTAAAATGAATTTTTTAAAATTTACATTAATATTTGTATCCTTAATGATTTTTTACACAGAATTTTTATTGGATGTTTAAACAACACTATTTCTTATAACATGTCTAGAATTATATTTTCAGTGTCTTATTTAACTCTCTAACAATATGGTTGGGCTGTGAGATATGCAAAAATGATACAGAGCACTTGTGTCTAAAATAAAATTGTAATAAATTCTAGATTAACTCATGCTCTATCTCATGAACATGATTTTCATAATTTTATACAGAAAAAATTACCATCTTCATGCTCCCTCACTCAATAGGAAGAGCATCAAAAATTTTAGGATTTTTTTTCCAGTGGATGCCGATGGATTTATGATGATTCATTCACTCTGTTTAGTTAGAAATCATGTAAAAAAGGGAGTGCTTTTATGGTAAGTTTTGGTGCTTCATGATAAAACCAAATTACCTTTAGTGGGATAAATCTTAGTCTACGGTAATCTCTCCATTATCCAGCAGCCATGGGAATTGTAGATTCTGGATAAATGTAGTTCCAATACTATTAAATATAGGCCTAATTCTATACCCCATACCATACCATACCATACACTCTGTATTGACTTTATATTAATATAAAAATTCACTAAATTAAAACCAAATTAAGGCAAATAAAACAAATTTCATTTACTGTAACCTAATTTTATTGTTTTATAAAATAGCTTTGTAAATGCACTGTACAATTTTGTGATAAATGAAAGTCAATACACTTTTCAACTTCACTACCATATATTTTTTTAACTTCAGTTAACACAAATTAACATTTAAAGCTGTTACAGAGAACACACGGGCACCACAGGAGCCATGACAGCACAGTGCACCAAGTTTAAACTCTGATGTTTTTATTTTTGTCTGGGTTGCATGCCAATTGCTTGAGTTCCAGATAATGGGGAGTTCACCACATTTAGTCCCTAAATGTGAACATTTTGGTTTCCAAATGCTCTAAATGAAGAAAGCGGATTTGCTCTTTAAAAAATCATTTTAATCTTTTTTTATGGGAATGCAGAAGCTGGAGATATAAAATTTACTATTCTCAATGTCCGTGTGGATAGAGCCACAGATTAATTTAGTTTTGTGCAATAGATACACTCAAATAACATGTTGGGTTGGACTTGTATAATGAGGAGGAGGGTTTGTGTGGGCATGCAATTTATTGGCATGGGTCATGACATTGACCTCAGTGGGGCTCTGTGTCACTGTGATATTAAAGTCATTTTTGAAAGCCTAGTCCAAAAAAGCATTTTTCAACCCTCTGAGCATTTCTATAACCTCTGTTTATATCCATCAATATTTTTTTCACTTCTCCATGAGTGGAATCTCTTATTAATAACTTCCTATATTCAAGAACATATCAAGATCCAGGGATACTTCAAGACCTAGAGACATATCAAAATACTAACACTTAGAGAATTTACGAATTAAACACAACACCAAATGCAGTGAGATTTCATTACAGACAATGCTACGTAATTGCATAAAATGGCTAATACTTCATTCAATCAATTATGCTATTTTCATCATAAACAACACATGTGGAAATTAATTAAAGGAATGCTTTCCATACTTACTTTACTTGAGAAATGGAGGTGAAAATTAATTTTATTAACCTTGAAACAATTATAACAAATCAAAACTCCTTTAATGGTGTTATTAGACCTTGGAAATTATACTCCTGATGATGAATGGCTAGTATGTTTTTATTTGTGCTGCCTGTTGTAATGGTGATATTTTAAGAATACTGTACTTGGGAAATTTCAAGTTTTAGTCACTGGCCTCCTTTCTTTGTCTCTGGTAGGCTTGATAATTCTTCGGTGATATTGTCAAGAACAGGAGAAACTAACATAGATTGATGATTGTAACATTCTTATTATTTCTAGCATGTGCATGATCAGCGTTTCTTTCTTATTATATATGTCTTTTTTTTCTTTTTTTTTATTAAATCTTA
This sequence comes from Perodicticus potto, assembly GCA_963574655.1. NCBI lineage: Eukaryota > Metazoa > Chordata > Mammalia > Primates > Lorisidae > Perodicticus > Perodicticus potto. Next base: position 15,368 of record CAUYRH010117704.1, on the reverse strand, counting down.
GCTGTGTACATTAATACAATCATGGGGTACAATGTGCTGGTTTTATATACAATTAGAAATATTTTCATCTAACTGGTTAACATAGCCTTCATGGTATTTTCTTAGTTATTGTGCTAAGACATTTATATTCTACATTTAGTAAATTCACATGTACCCTTGTAAGTATAAGTCTTATATATGTTTATATTTATTTTCTACCAAGTCATCCCAATGTCAATTGCCTGTTGTTACTTTTAACAAGGAAGGGTGTGTTCACAGCAGAAGTATCACAGTTGGACTAAAAATTCTATTGTTAGTGATGCAAAGAAATGGAACAGGAAGTGAATTTGGTTCAGCAGGGTGATGGCCATTTCCCTGTGATTGGTGTATTCTTGGTTCTCATTGTGAAAGTCAAGCAAGTGCCAGATGCCTAGAAATCTGTACAAGAAGCTAAGAATATGAAGCTCAGAATTTCAAGTAATATATTTGATTAGCACCTACAATGTAGGCCATTCACTAGTATTTGCTTATTTTATTTATTTAAACAACTAGAATTATGACATATACAAATCCAATATATAAAGAAAAACACATGGATACCTATTTTGTATGTTAAAAAAGTGAGAAAATGTATAACTGCTCTCTGTTTCTCCAGAAATACCCTTACAAAGCAATGTGGATGTTTATTAGATGTGGATCCATTCAGGCAAAAAAGGAGCAATGTAAAGGAAAATCACTTAACAACCTAGTTTAGAAATAACAAAAGCTTACAATTTGAATGTGTCTCTAAAAGTGGGCCAGGATCAGAAAGGATCCTCATTTTATCTAAAATAGTTTTCTTACAACTCAAGTACTTCACATGTGTCAGAGATCCATCACTTTCTAAGTCCCCCTGATTTAATCATGTGTAGAAGGCAAAGGATGCTAAAAGAGATTTCCACAAAAATGCCTTCTTAATAACTTTAATTAAATCCATGTCATATGATTATATTGATGAATGGTGCCTGTGTCAATAAACATAGAACTCAATAAAATTTTTATTTTCTGAATTTTTGTGATACCTTTTCTCCTTTGTTTAAATGGTAGAGTAAGAAAGACTCAAACAGACCTAATTTATTATAGTTCTACACAGGCTACTTGAGTGAGAGGACAAAAAGGGTGTTTTGTTTCAAATGATAAAGCCTTTTAGCAAGATAACTAATCAATAAACGTACTTATTTATAAAAAAAATTATGTTTCCTAGGTAAAAATGAATTTCTTCAGTTATATGATAAAATGACATTAATAAGTGATAGTCATAAGATGAACTAACGGCATTGTTATCGATGAATAGGTATTCTCGGATTTGTTAAAAATTGTGAATGACATTGAATGCTAAAAAGGAGCCATTGTTAACAGTGACTTTTGTTTCACTTTCTGTTCAGACGTTAATTCACATCTTTTCACTTGAAGCCAACTGAATGTAACATTGCTTCCTTGTTTCCAAGGGGATAGGACAGAGTTCATAACCCTGCTAGCTGGGGGAGCCTCATTAAGATTACAGAAATGGTGGTTGGGGGTCACTGTTCATTTTTGTATCCTGGAAAGACCCATTTAGAAAGGAAGGAATAAAATAAGAGGATGCAAAGATATAAAATAAGAAGAGGTTGTTAGAAAGGAAAGAGTGGAAGGTAAAAAACATAATTGAAGGGAAACCAACAATTGTGTTATGGCCACTTAGATTCTCCAGAGCCAGTACTTAAGTTCTTAAGAATTAGTTTTGTTGAATAATCTTCATTTTTTTCAGTCTAGAATATGCAGGTAGATGAATACTGTGCCACCGTGAGAGAAAAAGAGAAGAATTTAGAATGGTATTCTTGCCTTCCAGGAAGTTACATTTTAGTTAAAAATGTTGCTATCATTTGAATGTGTTCCCTCCAAAATTCAGGTGTGAACACTTAATAGCCAACGAGATGGTATTAAGAAGTGAGTACTGAAGAAGTGATGTCTCCCTCATGAGTGGGATTAAGATCCTTATAAAAGAGGCTCCGGCAGCACCGAGTAATCTTGCCCTTTTGTTTCTGCCATGAGGACACGGTGTCCTCTTCTTTGGGAGGACCAGCTGCAGCAAGGTGCCATCTGGGAGGAAGATGGCAGCCCTTGCCGGATGACTAAGACTGCTGCCATCTTGATCTTGGACTTGCAAGCCTCTGAGCAAATAAATTTCTGATCCTTAGAAATCATCAGTCTGCAGTTATCTGTTATAGCTGCACAAACAGACTAAGACAAATGTTTTTCTAGCTTCTAGTAGGTTTCATGACATCTATTCGAACTACCACAAATTTGGTTAGATCGAGGAATTCATTTGGAAGGTTTTTCAAGTGTATAAGTAACATATTTGTGTATTTCAGCTGTTTTTATCCCCAGAAGCAATTCCAATATGGCTAAGCACAGCACTATCTAAAGAAAATGAAACTTCTCCGCTGAATGTTTTTTTGTCACTTTATTTCAGACAAAAATTACAAATGAAATGACAGGTTTGGTCATAGTTTTTCCACACTTTTTCTCTAGGTTTCCTGGTTTTAAAAGGCAACATTTGTTTTTATTTTTACATATACATATGTTAATTAGGTGTCCACTTTTTGCCTTCACAGAATTTAAAAGGCTTAAAATTCAATAACAATAACAATGTTTAAGATAAGGACTAGAAACAAAAACCATGTAAAGAATGAACAAAGATAAATATATTCAGAAAAGAAAACAGATGATTACTGCATCAAAATATCAAGCAATATTAGCAACTGGTAATGTTGGTTTCAGTCTCTTTGGTAATGTTGGTTTCAGTCATAGCTGTGTTTATGTTTGAAAGAACAATGGGAATATTAGCAATTGCTTGATATTTTGATGCAGTAATCATCTGTTTTCTTTTATAAATGTATTTATCTTCATTCATTCTTTACGTGGTTTTTGTTTCTAGTTATTATCTTAAATATTGTTATTGTTATTGAATTTTAAGCCTTTTAAATTCTGTGAAGGCAAGAAGTGGAAACCTAATTAACACATGTATATGTAAAAATAAAAATAAATAAAAATAAAAGGCAACATTACAGTTTTGTGAAAGGGAAATTAAGATACTGGCCTTCTCATATGAGTTTTAGGAAGGACTAAGTGGTGAGTTATAGAGAACTTAGAATAAGTGCATCAGCAATTTGTCAGCTCTCACCCGACAGGCACTTTGTGAGGTTGTAAAGCACAGCTCCGGGGTGAGGGGCACAACTACACTTGTCTCTATCTAACAAGTGCAAACAGTGTAACCTTATTAATGTACCCTTATATTAATCTGAAATTAAGAAAATCTTTCATTAAAATAAAACAAAGAAATTTGTCAAATGATTCTATATATATTATGCATTATTTTGTACTTTCACAATTTCATGCCAGAATTCCATAGTGTGGGCACACTCTATCATCGTGTGCTGTTTCTCTGTTTTGGATTATTGGTCCAAAGAGAATCTAAGTGTGACAGCTCTGAAACACCCTAGTTATCAGTACATTTTGGCAGTCTCTTTGGTAGTGTTCGTTTCAGTCATAGCCGTGTTTATGTTTGAAAGAACAAAGGGAAATAAGATGATTGCTCTTATCACCACCAACAGAAGGACGCAGAGAGCTGATCTGTGGGGACAGTGGCGTACTGTATCAGAGATATGTCGGGGGGATTTAATTCAGCTACTCATAAACTAGGTCCCGATGGCTCACGTTTCCTCTTCTTTCCAGGCTGCTTCTCTCTTGTCACCCTTGTTATTTGTCAATTTAAGTCTTTTACTTTCTTTGTTCTGTAATACTCCTTCCTAGTCTGTGTTTCCAAAGTAGGAAAGCAGACTCATTCTGAAATATTAGCTACTCTAGCTACTTTTTTGTTGTTGTTGTTGTTTCTTAAGATTATCCATTATTTGATGTATAGGCTCTATTCTATAGCCTTTTTAGAGAATTATAATTTCCCCACATTCTCTCTCTCTCATTCTTTCTCTTTTGATATGGAGTCTCACTCTGTCACCCTGGGCAGAGTGTCATGGAGTCATTTTTAGATCACAGCAACCTTAAACTCTTGGGCTCAAATGATTCTTTTGCCTCAGCCCCTGGAGTAGCCGGGACTACAGGCATGCACCACCATGCTTGGCTAGTTTATCCATTTTTAGTAGAGATGGGGTCTCGCTCTTGAACTCCTGAGCTCGGGCAATCTACGCACCTTGGCCTCTCAGAGTGTCCACATTCTCTTAATAAGGACTTCTACATTCCTATGAATTTCTCTCTCATGTTAGATGACCTCTACACCTAACTGCTCATTTGAAATGAGGCTGTCCAGTTTCACCTTGAAATTCCTTTACCATTAGGACTTTCAAACTTCTCACCTGAGACCTATAAATGCCAGAGCCTGGCGACGGCTCTCTCCAGAGGCACAAATAAGGCCAAAGACTAATTATTATCCAGTGAAGCTCCAGGGTACCCATCACAGGGAATTCTCTAAGCACACCTGAACAGTTCCTGGGGCCGGGGATCTTTTCCCTGGGAAACTACTCTTAGATTCCATTCTGCTCCACAAGACGTGTGCCTGTGTCTATCTCCCTCCGAGTCAATGGACAGGTGAGGAAGGGAACAGCTGCTACAGCCTCTGAGTCTCTGTGCCTGCTCACACGACAGGGAGGCCTCCCCCAGTCTTCTGTCCCATTACACATTGTTATAATCCCCTCTCTGCCAGTTGAGCGTGTTCTCCTTGGTCACCATATTTGCCTTAGTCACCATATTTGCCACCCTAAACTGCCAGGAGGTGGCTAAAAAGTTTTTTTCTAATGTGGTGAGAGACCACAATGTTGTATTCTATGGGCAAAAGTTCTGATAAGTGATCCTTTCAGATGAGAGAAGTTAACATCCTTATGTATCATTCAGACAGCTTTGCATTAATCCACACCTGGGGAATGGATACCTGTGCATGATGGAACACCTCAGCTATTTTGAACTTGAACTGAGAAATATGGGGACATTCTTGAAACTGATGAGGAAAAGTAAAAATGAGCTCATGAATACTGAGCGCCTATTTTGTATCATGTGATTTTTTAACTTATATTGCTACAATTTAATTTCCAAAATCACATTGTGAGGTAGACATTACCATCCTTGAGCTTACACATATTGAGAAATAATGGCGTCAGACTCCAACAATTCTATTGACTGAACATCTCATGGTCTTTTCATTAAAATTTGCTTTCTTGCACCATCGTAGCAGAAACGTTCCTTTAGCTTTTATTTGGAGGAGATATGAATAGATACCCATTTCTTAGGAGACAATGGCCATCTGACCTCACCATCATCTCTGGGCATGTCCCCCTGGTCAGAATAGCCACCCACCCTAAACTGTCCACACACATATTCAGGGGAGCCACCATCTCCCAGTTTGGCTCCAATCTTACTGCAGCAACTTTGCTGCTTCCAAGCAATGAGTGATGTGTTTTCATGTTTGTTCTAAACAAGCATTAGAAAATTTTATTCCAGTTAATTGGATTTTCTATGATTTTAAGTTAAACAGATGACGGTGGGCTATCTACATCTACTTTGTGTTAAAATCACTACAAATAATACTACTTCAGCTTATTAAAATGGTATTATCTAAATATGAGTCATAATTTTTATGTTACTCTATGAAATTATAATTCCTATTTATTCTGAATTCATACATGCTTGTAGGACCAATTTAAAATAATCATCCAAAAGATGAATAGATATCCTCATTTGACAAGGATTCAAAATATCTTCAGAATTGTTCCAAGAGGGATTATCTTCAATATTTAAAGCTATTGCTTGTTATTGGGTATCTGTGTACATGCCAGACACTGCCCTAAACAATAAGCATCTTATCTCTAATCCTCATAAAACCCTGCAAGGGAGATGTAAATAGTCTCTTTCTCTAAATGTAAAAACTTGGACTTACAGTGCTCAAATAATTTGTGTGAGGTCACAAACCCAGCAAGTGAAGAATGAGAAATCAAACATCGTGTTGGCTGTGAAACACCTCGCAGTAAGCTCTCCAATCATTTATAAAAAATTAGTCCTGTCTTTTGTCCTGGCCTTCAGTGGGACTCAGGGACATCAGAATTCTGAAGCCTAAAGTCAGGAAGAAGATACAGGCTCTGTTGAACTCGGTGACTTGGTTTTATCTGTGACAAAACACATGATACTTTTTGATCCTAATTTTGTCCCTAGCATTTGTCTTCAATGTGGTTTCTGGTGGTAAACGATTAGCATTCACAAAATTGAAATACCAAAAACCAAGCTTTCCAATTGTAAACCAGCTTTTTCCACTGTGCCATGTTGCCTCTGTGATATTTAATCCCTCGGTTTTAACATTTCAGATGGCAAATTATTTTTTCTGATTAGGACACAATTTAATAATATGAACTCGTTTGACTAATATAACAAGACCCCAAACTTTATCAAATTTTAGATTTTTATAGGTCACATTTAAAAGGAAAGAATTGCCCAAACCTACAGTCTTCTGTCAGCTCCCAAGCCCATTTCTCTTCCTTCATGCTGGAAAACAGGAATACCTTTTAATTGTTCAGATAGGTGAGGCATGGTGGCTCTCTCCTATAATCCTAGCACTCTGGGAGGATAAGGTAGGTAGATTGTTTGAGCTTAGGAGTTTGGAACCACCCTGCACAAGAGTGAGACCCCATCTCAACTGAGAATATTAAAAAAAAAAAAAAAATCAGCCAGGCCTTGGCAGGCACCTGTAGTCCCAGCCACTAGGGAGGCTGAAGCAGGAGAATCTCTTGGCTTTCCAAGGTGCTAGGGTTATAGGCATGAGTCTCTGCACCCTGCATACATTTTTTATTTCTATTTTGTTTTACTTTTACATTTTTTTCTGCTTCTACATTACTAACTCAAAAACAAAAGCCTAGATTTGGCTTTTCTTGTGGCTATGGTTGCTAATTATACAGTTATGAAAATAAAATATAGGGAGAAATTTAATAGTACCAGTTCTCTTTCCTATTCATTTGCTTGGAATTCACAGGCTGTGCAACTCAAGGCAACCTGTGGAGGAAAACTACATTTAAAGATGATGAAGGAGAAAAGTAAAAGGAGCCTGATTCCTTTATGACATGGTTGAGTTTCAATCCTCTCCTAGACTAACTTGTACTTCTTGTTGCCTGAGATAAATTCTTTCATATTTAGGTACTGGGAGGTCTCTGAGTATATGATGGATATTTCAATTTTATAGCATTGATCTCATTTACATAGTTCTCTGTGTGTATATGTGGCTGGAATTATATGCAGTGGGACACACACACCCCCTCACTTTACTAAACAATTCTGAACTACCTATCTAATCATAGATATTTCACGATGGGTGTGAGCATCCATATCACATCTTCATCAAGACAGCATACTGTCAATTTTTTAATGCATTTAAGCTTTGTGCTTTCTAAAAGGTGACTTTGCTAATCAAAATTGATAAACATTCTCATAGATTCCATATTTTCTTCTAAGACAATCATACTTTATTTAAATGTTTAAATCTCAGAGGTATTTTGGTTACTTACTTTAGAACATTTCCTATAACATGAAATCATAATGTTATTGGTATTTTCTATTTTCCAAACCTGGAGAAATGTATGTCTTTCCTTTGAGATCTACTATAGCAAAGGGTTCAAAGATGTGGTTTAACTTAAAATTTGTCTAAGTTGATAGCCTAAGCACTTAATGTCATTGGTTGACTTATCAACCTTTCCTACTGAACTGAAATGTCTTGTGCATCAATTAATAACTCCCGATTTACACAGGCTTTGCTGTAACTCTCTGTTTGGGTTAACTGATTAATTAATATTTTAGTACATTCTATCATATCATATTCTTTAAATGATAACACTAATAAAAATAGTGATAGCTAATATTTAGTAAATGCTTTAAATATGCTGAACATTTCTAAATCATTTTCATATATTATCTCAGTTAAGCTTTAGAACAAAATTACAAGGTAGATGCTATGGATATTAATAATTTATAAATGACAAATGTACGATTTGAGGAAAATTAACCATCAGTGCACTTCAGCTAGCAAAACAAAACACTGTAGAGTGGCCGACTGACTTAGAAGTTTATTTTATCATGGTTCTCATGCCTAGAAGTCTAAGAACACAGTAAAAGCTGATTTGGTTTCTGGGTGGGTTCTCTTTCTGGCTTGTGGAGGGCTGACTTCTCAACATGTCTTCAATGGTCTTTCCTCAGTGATGCCCATAGTGGGGGAACAGGCATTTAAGTGTGTCTCATAAGGACACTAGTCCTATCCGATTAGGGCAAAATTCTTATGACCTCATTTAATCTGAATTACTTCTTTGGAGGCCTCATCTTCGAATGTAGTCACACTGGGACGGAACACATAGGGATTTTGGCATTGTCGCTAACATTACCCATGTTTGTTTTATCTCAGTTAAGCCTTACAACACAATTAAAAGGTAAGTCCTATTGAGATTTGCACTTTATAGATAATTATATTAAGTATAAAAGAACTAAGGAAGATCACCCAAGTTTATAGATCCATAGACAAATTTTTGGTTTGGAGGTATTTTTTACAATGTCTGTTTAAATCTAAATATAGGTTTTTCATTATTTGAAAGTATTACAAACTGGAATTTATGGCTACCTGATATGCTTAAATGATCTTGAAACTAGAATTTCTGAAACTCTTAAAAATGACCGTTGATTGGTATTTGGCATTACTCAGAGGCAAAATGTGACTTTTAGTTTTATTCTTATACAATTTGTAGAAATTTCCTTCTTAAATAATTAATTTATCTAAATGCTGTAATATTTAAAGAATGATATCAGAAAAACCAAAAACAAACAAAAAAAACCCAAGTTCACTAAACACACAATCAAATCAGGTTCAGTGCTATTAAAAGTAATCTACCTTCCCTGAAACTGCATTTTATGAATTCTTTAACATAGTAAATATGAAAAAGGGAAAAAATTACGCAATCACAATGACATAAACAAGACATGTTAGTTAAACCTAAAATTATAATTCAAAAAATTTATGAAACTTATGAAAGACAATCACATTACAAGCTATAAAATATTGCTTAGAGTTGATCATTTAATCCTTCCATTTATTCCTAGTTATTGGTCACTAATGAGAAGTTTGTGAATATATTTCTGGTTTTCTGCTCATCAAAATATATTATATTATTCTCAAAACAAAAAGAAATATGCTCCTATAGCTCTGTGTAAACTTAAGCACAAATATTATGTGATTAGTAGCATAAATGCACTTCCAATAAAATGAAACAATGAAATAAACAAGAATATTACTTAAAGCTTCTATTTCTGTCAAACGTATACCAGTATATGCTATTTATGATGATTGTTTTTATAACCATTACTATAATGCTACTTAATTATAATTGTTATTATGTAAATTTTATGTAAATCAGAAATTATTATGGAAATTGAAGGTAAATTTCTTTTGTAGTGTATTAATAATACTTTGGATGAGCATGTAGGTTAAACAAGAGTGAGTTATTTGAGATTAGTTCTAAAGAATGGAAGAGAAGACTGTAGCAAGATCTCTAAAAGCATGCATACAAATGGCAGTAATGCATAAAACTTAGTCATTTTTTCTCATCTTTTTAATTAAGTAATGGATTAATCAGTACATGTACTTCCTAATGGCTGAAATTTAACTTATCAAAGTCTAGAAATTTCAAATTTAGAAAGCAGAAATTTTAATGGCTTATTTTTATCTCTTATGGGATTATAACTTCTTATGCTTGAAAGGGCCATTACTAAATTTGATTTTGACACTAAAAATGCACACGTGTATATATACATGAATTTTAGTGTATAAATAAATGATAAACAGTATATTATGCTATATATACATACATACTGTGATTAGATAAGTAAGGGATAAGTTATATATTACTTAACCAAATATAAACAAGTTTACACTATGTTTTGACAAAATGCTACCATTTAATGTTTTCTACAGTAAAATTTGTTTGCATAATCAAGACCATAATGTCATATGGTAGAACATATGGTTAGTAATAATACTTTATTTGTATGTCACGTAACAGTTAACAAAGCACTTTCAATTACATTATTTTGACTAAATTCAATGAGAATGACGAATGGTGATTTCTTTATTTTAAATAGTCTTTTAAGTATTAAAGCAGGAAATGGACTAAATTCAATGTTCACTGTAATATTCAATAGTCTTTTTTTTTTTAATGTAAGCTATGATAATTTCATTTTGATATTAAACTTAAGAAAAGCCCACTTGATAGAATTAATTAACTTATTGCCTGCCATTTATTGCTAACCTACTCTTCTCCAGGGAAATAATTAGAATATTCTGTGGTTTAAAGAGAAAGTAAGTTAACGCACCATTGGGGAGGGCCTGGGTTGGGTGTAGAGGAATTAGTTTTCAGTGCATCAACAAGATTGGTCACAATAATTATTGTTGAAATGGGATGCTGATACATAGAGGTACATTATGTTTTTCTACATTTTATAGATAATAAAACCAAATTTTTAAGAGATTAAATAACTTGCCCATGATTTCATATCTTATAATCAAATACAAAGGAAGCTAAAAATCTCAAATCACAGCTGGTCAGACGTCACAGCCTCTCTTCAAGTTATTCAGGCACTCAGTTCCTTTTGAAAGACAGATTTTCAGGTGCAGGCTTTGTTACCTAAACCAAATGAAAAATTAGGCCTCACCTTTGTAATGAGACGTATAATAAATAGGCTTCTGAACAGATTTGGTTGCAAAAGTGGCATATTCTCCTTTGGTAGACTTTGGCCACATAGCATCTGAACTCATTTCCTCTTATTTTCTGAATAGGGAAAGGGAGCATTCTGTGCATCCAGGAAAGATGTGGTAATTTACCTCTTGATGTGGTAATTCTGAACTTGATATTTAAAGGAAGTAATGTAAATTCAAAATGTCACAGGAGTAGCTAAGACATTACTCTCAGTGGTACCAAGGATATCTTAGGACAATAGACCAGCACCAAGTATCCATTGACACTTTGTGCAAGACAGCAGCCCCAGGAGACTGTGCCCATTGTGGGGACTTGGCTAGGTCACCCCTGTTCCTCCTCTCTAGTGAGTCTTTGTTCCTGACTGGTTCGGAACCTATTGCAGCATCTCCTCATAGTTCCTGAATTCTGGGGATGCTCTTATTTCTATCCCATGGAACTAGAGGATTATTTGATGAGTTTCTTGAAACTTATAACAGAGAAGCAATGGCCACAATTCCTTGGTCCCTGAAAAAAGTTGTGTTATCATGTTTTGCACAAGTGCTAAAGGAAGAAAAAACATCTTCACAGATCTAAGAAGAGAGAGAGAGAAAATAAACCATTGGTCACAGGTTCGATAAAAAAAGAAAGCAACAATTATTAGTTCCTTATAAATTCTGGGGCAATTCTAAAAAAAGTTCACCCTGGGGTTTTCCAGGAAAACTTGGTAGGATGGAATTCTGAGGACTCAGTCTCTGAATGGATGGGCTAATCACTTTGAGTGAAAAAGTATCTATATTTAATTCTTGCTATGAACAACTCATACCTGTGAAAAAGAATCTTGGAGTTCTATTGGGAAAACACTACTTGTTACTCATGAGCAGGGAAAATGTGAGTGAGACAATTACAGATAAAGATTATTCATTACATACTATTTATAACTGAACATAAAACTGATGACTATATACATTGGAACTAAGAAAGACTTTTAAAAAACTTTTTATTCTAGTAAACAGCAATTTTCAGATTCCCCCCCCCCCCAAATTGGGCTGACTAAAGAAGAGGATTTCTTGGGAGAGTTTTTAAAATACTTTCTTCATAGCAGTTTAAAAAGTTCTCCATACTGATATTTCTTCTTGTCCTATTTTGTTTCATTTTTAAAATCTTTTTATTATGGAGAGTTTCAAATCAGGTATACTAGAAAAATGGATAAATTCCTGGAAACATATAAACTACTAACATTAATGAAGATATAGAAAATTTGAATAGATCAATAATGAGTAAAGAGATTAAATCAATAACTTAAAAAAAATTTCCATTAAAGAATATACCAAAACAGTTGACTTCAATGAAGAATTCCACCAAACATGTAAACAATAATACAAGTCCTTCTCAAATTCTTACAAAAAGTTCAGAAGAAATATTCAAATTCATATGAAAAGGCAAGAATTACCCCGATAACAATGCCAAACCACAACACTACCAGAAAAGAATATTAGAGGCCAATATTCCCGATAAATATAGATGCAAACTTCCTCAGAAAAAATACTATTAATAGCAAAATAAATGCAGTATCACGTTAAAAGAATCATTCACCACGATCAGTGGGATTTACTCCTTAGATGCAAAGGTGGTTTAACATATGCAAATCAGTAAATGTGATATGTCATATCAACAGAATAAATGACAAAATCATATGATCACCTTGAAAGATGCACAAAAAAACATTTGAAAAAATTCAACATCCCTTTATGTTAAGAATTTTCAAAATACAAGGCAAAGAAAACTTTTACCTCAACACAATGAAACCATATATGATAGACCTACATCTTTTCATATTCAATGATGAAAGTTAAAGTATTTTCCTCTAAAATCAGAAACAAGCTAAAAATACCCAGTCTTATCACTTTTATTCAATGTAATACTAAAAGTTCTAGCCAAGGCAATTGAAAAAGGAAAAGAAATAAAAGCATCCATGTACAAAAGGAAAACATAAAGATTTTCTGTTTGCTGTGACATGATCTTACATACAAAGAAACTAAATATTCTACAAAAAAACCTGTTAGAATTGGCAAACTAATTTACTAAAGCTACAGGATAGAAAATCAGCACGTAAAAATCAGAGGCATTTTTTTGTACTAAATGCAAACTGTCTGAAAAAGAAAGGAGGAAGTCAATTCTATTCACAATAGTATCAAACAAAATACTGAAAAGTAGTTTTAACCAAGAACGTAGAAAGTCTGTATACTGAAAACTACAGAATGTTGATGAAAGAAATGGTAGATGACATAAATAGAAGGAAAGGTACCCATGTTGATGGATTGTAAAAATTTATTTCATTAAAATGAACATACTCCTTCTCAAGGTCAGGAGGATGTGTACAGATTATATGCAAATACAATTATTTGAAATTTCATTGTAAGGGACTTAAGTATCCTTTGATTTTGTCATCCATGGAAGGTACTGGAAACAATATTATGTAGGGTGTTCTTAGCTTTGTCAAGTTTAGATTTAACAATCCTTTCTCCCATTCTAGATATCTTAGATCTCATCAAACCAACCCAATTAGTTTCTTTTTAATTAATATAAAAATTAAAGACCCTAACATTATATTATTACTGAAAATAATTGGAGAACTTTGCAATCTGTTAGTTTTTAGGGCACATCCATGAAAGAAAGTCAGTCACATTTTAAAGATACTTGGAATCGTTTCTCTATTAATTTTGTTATTACATACCATAACAAAATTAAAAATTTAGTGGATTAACTAAAGACAAAGTTATCTTAAAGTTCCATAGGTCTGAAGTTCAATACTGGGCTAAAAACAAAGTGCTGTTAAGTGCACATTCCTTTCTTGAGATGCTAGGACAGAATCAATTTCCTTGCCTTTCCCATTTCTAGAAGAAGCTATACTCATAATTTAGTTTATGACATCCTTTCTTTTTTTCTTTTACCCCTCCTCTTTTTTTTTTTTTTTTTTGAGATAAAGTTTCACTCTGTTACCCCAGGTTAAAGTGCCATGATGTCATCCTAGCTCATACCAACCTCTAACTCTTGGGCTCAAGTAATCCCCTTGCTTCAGCCTCCCAAGTAGTGGGACTACAGGTGCCCGCCACAATGTCCAGCTAGTTTTCTAATTTTAGTGGAGACATGGTCTCACTCTCAAACTCCTGAGCTCAAGGAATCCACCCAACTGGACTTCTCAGAGTGCTAGGACTGTAGGGGGAAGCCATGGTGCCAGGCCACGGCATCCTTTCTTAATCTTCAAAGCCATCAATGTTACACTTCTTTGGTCCTTTATATCACTCCCTTAACATAGCTGGGAAGGATCTTAACTTTTAGAAACTCATGATTAGATTGGATTCACTTAGATAATCTAAAATATCTCTTCTTCCCAAGATCTGCATCCTGGAATCTCAAGTGCAAAATCCCTTGTGCCATGTAAGGGAACATATTTGTGGGTTCTGGATATCAGGGCATGGATATCTGTGTGTGCAGTTGTGGGGGGACATTATTCTCCCCATCACATCACTCTCTGAGTCTATGAGACCAACTCCACACATAGTTTCATTTCTTTCATTCTGGGAGATTGGTTGTCCATAGAAACAACATTATGTAAACTATTTACAGGGTTTCAAAATTAAATTCGTAAAACAAGATATAGTTAAATAAGTCTACCTTCTATTCTACCCTGTGTACTATATTTTCTCTATTCCCTATATTTTTGCTAATGTTATGGTATATCCTTCCATCAGGTTCTTATTACTACAATATATTATATCTATTAATGTCTGTTGATGCTTCCTTCATTTATCTTAGATACCCTGCAGCATATATATAATTTTACTCTGCATTTTTAATTCTACATTATGGCTTATTATTAATTCTTCATAAAATACAAAGTTAGTTCTCATTTCTTTCATACTTCTGTACATTACCTTATTGATGTTTATGGTTTATCCAAGCAGCCCCCTCTGGATGGGAATTTCATTCTTATCTTGTGCTGATCCATATAGTACAGTGTTTTTAAACTTGGTATTTTCCTGGATTATAATCTGACACATGAGATTGGTAAATGAAAGGTTATAAACATAAGAAATCATGTTATTTTATGGAAACTCACCCCTCATAGAGATTATAATGTTTTACATTTCCCATGTCAATCTTGTGTGCCCGTCAAGTATGGGACTCAAATTTATGTTTATGAACCATAGCTCTGGAACTGAGATTAGTAAGCCTTTGCTGTAAGGGGAGTGATGGAAAATATTTTTGTTTTGGCTGGTCATTCAGTCTCCTTTGCACCTACTTAACTCTGCTGTTTAAGAGTAAAATTCATCATATATACTATATACATGAATGCCTATTATTTGTTTCAGTTGCAATTTATTTAGAAAAACAAGAGTAACCTATAATTGTCTTGCTAGCTGTAGTTTGTTGATCTTTTCTCAAAAATACATATTTTTAAAATATTTTTTGTTTTTTTTTTAAATTATTTTTTATTGAGTCATAACTGTGTACAATGATTCAAGCTTGGAGTACAGTGTGCGGGCTTCCCATACAATCGGAGATATTTTTATCCACCTGATTAATGTAACATTCATGATATTTTCT
>CAUYRH010117702.1:0-20410 GCA_963574655.1 Perodicticus potto | reverse complement strand
GGCTCGGTGCCTGTGGCTCAACGGGCTAAGGCGCCAGCCACGTACACCTGAGCTGGCGGGTTCGAATCCAGCCCGGGCCCGCCAAACAACAATGACGGCTGCAACCAAAAAACGGCCGGGCGTTGTGGCGGGCGCCTGTAGTCCCAGCTACTTGGGAGGCTGAGGCAGGAGACTCGCTTGAGCCCAGGAATTGGAGGTTGCTGTGAGCTGTGATGCCACAGCACTCTATCCAGAGTGAGAGCTTGAGGCTCTGTCTCAAAAAAAAAAAAAAAAGAAATATGTTGTGAGGGTGGCGCCCGTGGCTCAGTGAGTAGGGTGCCGGCCCCATATACCAAGGGGGGCGGTTCAAACCTGGTCCTGGCCGAACTGCAACAACAACAACAACAAAATAGCCGGGTGTTGTGGCAGGCGCCTGTAGTCCCAGCTTCTTGGGAGGCTGAGGCAAGACAATCGCCTAAGCCCAGAAGCTGGAGATTGCTGTGAGCTGTGTGACGCCACGGCACTCTACCGAGGGCGATAAAGTGAGACTCTGTCTCTACAAAAAAAAAAAAAAAAATGGCTCGGCGCCTGTGGCTCAAGCAGCTAAGGCGCCAGCCACGTACACCTGAGCTGGTGGGTTCGAATCCAGCCCGGGCCCGCCAAACAACGACGGCTGCAACCAAAAAATGGCTGGGTGTTGTGGTGGGCGCCTGTAGTCCCAGCTACTTGGGAGGCGGAGGCAGGAGACTCGCTTGAGCCCAGGAGTTGGAGGTTGCTCTGAGCTGTGATGCCATAGCACTCTACCCAGGGTGACAGCTTGAGGCTCTGTCTCAAAAAAAAAAAAGAAAGAAAGAAATATGTTGTGAGGGTAAGATACTTACTTAAAGGGACGTTGGGTGTCTGGGGCCACAGCCTGGACTTAATCTTCCACTGGACACCATTTGGTAAATTTCAAATTTGCACTTCATGCTGCTATAATCTGTTCACCTAAATGCATTAAAAAATTAAAGAACAGGCTGGGTGCACAGGCTCATGCCTGTAATCCTAGCAATCTGGGAGGCCAAGGTGACTGCCTGAGCTCAGGAGTTTGAAATCAGCCTGAGCAAGAGAGAAACCCCGTATCTACTAAAAATAGAATAAAATCCAGGTGTCATAGCGGGTACTTGTAGTCCTATCTACTCAGAAGGCTGAGGCAAGAGGATCACTTAAGTCCAAGAGTTTGAGGTTGCTGTGAGCTATGACACCAGGGCACTCTACCCAAGTGACAGAGCAAGACTGTCTCAAAAATGAACATAAAAAAAATAAAATTAAATTAAAAATTAAAGAACAAAAAGTCACAATATAGCTGGGGTCTTGTTCTACACCTGTGGGGCTCACAGTTTTATGGGGGGCAGAGCAGAGCTAGTCAGGGATAGAAAGAGTACACCTGAGGTGACAAGTGATGAGGTGATGACAGATGAGAGCTGCAGATCCCCCAACCTGAGCATCTTGGCAAAGGGCTGGGTGGAGCCTGGCTCCAGGGCTTCCTGGTCTGCGCCTCCCAGAGGGTCCTTTCATTTCCTCCCCTTTGCGGGGAGCAACAGAAATGGAGAGATGTGATATTTTGTGCCCACATATTGCACTTCCCCCATGCGCGGAGGGATGCTCAAAGTTGCTGCATAAGGCCAGGGGAGGGAAAAAAGATTCTTCTGGGGGAGGAAAGTGTGTGTGAGATGGCCCTTTCCAGATGGGCAGGAGTCCCAGGCAGGGGTGCAGGGAGACCTATGGCATGTGAGAGCAGGAAGAGCATGTGTGTGCAGTTGTCGGGTGTAGAGAGAGAGGGCAGACAGGGCTGAAGGTGGAGAAGAGCCGGCTGACGTTTTGGGACGGTAAACAGATTGGATTTGGGGGCACTGACAGTGAAATCACCCTTACAAATTAATGAAGGGGTGCTAGGCAAGAACTGTGATAAAGGCCTAAACTTTGCAAAAGTGCAGTCATAGCTGTCCCCTAGTTTACTTTCCTATAATTGCTACTCAGGAGTCACAAAGCTGGTGGTCATGAAGATTCATAGTTTTCTCCATAGATAACATCACCTTTCACCTAGACCAGGCACCCATACCAAGGAACTGACTCAACCTGTCTTGTGACCCGCTACCCAAGAACCTGGTCAGCAAAGAAGACAGTTTCTACTGCCCTATGGCTCTGCCCTGAACCCAGACAATTACCAGATCCGATTACTAAGACCAGTGATTTTCAACCGGTATGCTGAAGCACCAGGATGGTCACTATGTGCTGCTGTGAGAGGATCTTAGGTATGCCTTGAAAATTTTTAAAAATCATTAATTGAATTATTTTTGAAACAAGTTCAAAGCACAGTAAGTATATTCTTCTTTTTATCTTTTTTTTTAATTGGATCAACATAATTTAAGTATGCTGCGGAAGTTTAACTATAAGTTCAAGTGTGTCATGAGATAAAAAAGGTCGAAAAACACTGGCATGGAAGCCCGGTGTGGTGGCTCATGCCTGTAATCCTAGCACTCTAGGAGGCCATGGTGGGTGCATTGCTCAAGCTGAAGAGTTTGAGACCAGCCTGACCTGAGCAAGAATGAGACTCCCATCTCTACTAAAAATAGGAAAAATTAGCCAGGCATTGTGGCAAGTGCCACAGCTATTCCCAAGGCTGAGGCAAGAGGACTACTTAAGCCCAAGAGTTTTGAAGTTGCTGTGAGCTATGATGTCATGATGCAATGGCACTCTACTGAGGTCCACAAAGCGAGACTGTCTCAAAAACAAACAAAAAAAACAACCGGCAGAGACTTTTGCCTGCCAAACTGTCTTTAAAAACCCTGTCTCCCAAATTCTCTGGGAGGTGGATTTGAGAAATTCCTCCCATCTCCCTACTTAGCACTCACAGAATTAGACCCTTTTTCTGCTGGAATCCCTGCTATCTCTTGGGCAGTGGGCAATGAACTTGGTTAGGTAGCAACAATGGTACTGCAAGCAGGTGTTAAGATGTTATAAAGGAAATGTTCTCTCTTAGAACAGTGAGAACTAGGAATGGTTTTTACATTTTCAAATGGTTGGGGGAGAAACTGAAAGAATAATAATGTTGCAGGACACATTTTCACATGAAAATGAAATCAAGGCTCGGTGTCTGTGCTCAACGGGCTAAGGCACCAGCCACATACACCTGAGCTGCCGAGTTCGAATCCAGCCCGGGCCCGCCAAACAACAATGACGGCTGCAACCAGAAAATGGCCAGGCGTTGTGGCGGGCGCCTGTTGTCCCAGCTACTTGGGAGGTGGAGGCAGGAGACTCGCTTGAGCCCAGGAATTGGGGGTTGCTGTGAGCTGTGATGTTACAGCACTCTATCCAGGGTGACAGCTTAAGGCTCTATCTCAGAAAAAAAAAAAAAAGAAAAAGAAAATGAAATCAAATTAAATTCAAATTTTGGTGTCCATAAATAAAATTTTATTGGAACACAGCCATGCTCATTCCTTTACATATTGTCTAGGGTTGATTTTATGCTACGATGGCAGGGCTGAGTAGTTGGGAAAGACACTGTATGATTGGCAAAGCCTGAAATATTTACAATCAGGAAATAGTTTGCCCACCCTTGGCTTGGAGTGAGGCTGGGGGTGGGGCGAGCAGTAGGGATAATGCTGAAGAAAAGGTCCAAGCCAATGCACTCAACTTAGCTGCAGGCGAGTGAGAGGGTTCAGGCCAGGGGGTGACCTGCTCAGATACCTGCTGTAAAAGGATCACTCTGGCTGCTGAGTCAAGATAGGGGTACCTGGAGCAGGAAAACCAGCCCCAGGCAGTGCTGATGGTTGGCCAAAGGCCTGTGAGACCAACCTTGAGCACATTTGCTGGAACCTAGCCTTGGAAGTGTCTCCCTGCCATACAACCTTTGCTGATGGCACATGTAATGGTACCTGCTGCATACCCAGTGTACACTGCACAGTCAGGGGAAGTGCAGGCCCCAGAGCGACACCACTGGAAGGGCTGGAAGCACGTGGAAGAGCCTCCAAGCCCTGAGAGGGACGATCCAGATCAAGTTCATGAGCGTCCAGTGTGCTAAAGGGTGAGTCCTCAGAGAACCACCGGTGGTTATGTGGCAGGAGAGGAGGTTGAAGAGGTAGGTAGGCCTCGTGTGCCTTTCCAGAAAGGCGCGGGAAAGGAAGTTCGCTTCCCCTCAAGTCACTTGGAGAGAGTGTTAGGTGGCTTCCACTTCCATAAGAGTGGGAGGAGGAGGTTGGAAGGACACGGATCAGTGTAGGGCGGTCACCCACATCTTAAATCAGACACAGAGACTTGAGTAGACTCAGCATCAGGCCCAACACCAGGTACACACACGACCAGGCCTCTGCACACGCTCACAAATGCGTGCACACAATCACGTCCAGGTATAAGCGGGCACAGCCACCCAGATCCACGCACACACCCCGACACGGATGTGCACGTCCATGAACACACATGCACGGACCTGGGGACAAATCCAGTCACACCGACCCAAGCACGCTGCAGAACAGATACACACACACACATCCACGCACAAACACGACCCGACACGCCGCCCTAAGCGCGCACCAGACACACACTCGGCCTGCCCCGCCTCGCGTCACACACAGCCCCGCACAGGCCGCCCCCGGCCGTGGGCCTCCGCACGCGCGGTCGCAGGCAGGGGCGCGCGCACTCTCACTCGCACACACACCTCTGATCCGAGCACACGCGGGAGGCGCAGCCCGGCGGCGGCGGCGGCGGCGGCCCGAGTCTGCGGTGCTAGGCGCCCCCGGCCCGGCGCGGCGCGGCCGGCGGGGCCCGGCGGCGGGGGAGGGGCGGGGAGGGGCGGCGGTGGGGGCGGGGCGGGGTCCGGAGCAGCCCGAGCCGGCGGGAGCGGGCACCTCCGCGCGGCGCTCGGCCTCGCCGCCGCACCCCCGCGCGCCCGCCGCGGGTCCCTCCCCCGCGCCCGTCCGCTCGCCGGGCCCCGCCGCCCCCCGGGGTGCAGCCCAGCGGCCGCGCCGGGCCCGCCGGACGGGCGGAGGTGGGGTGCGGGGCGGGATCGGGCCGGGCCGGGGCCGCGCCGCCTGAGATGCCGGGCGCCCGCCGCAGCCGCTGCCGCCGGAGCCCGGGATGGGGCGAGAGGCTGCGGCGGACGCCAGCATCTCCCCGCCGGGGGCCCCGGGGGCCGCGGAGCCGCCGCCGCCGCTGCTGCCGCCGCTGCTAAGACCCAGCGGGCGATGGGTGAGTTGACCCCCGCGTCCTGGGGGGTCCGTGCCGCAGCCCTCCATCCCGCGCTCCCGGCCCCCCGCCTCCGGCCCCGCGCTAACAGCGCCCTCAGCATCGCTCCGCGGCCCCCTCCTCGAGCGTGACTTTGGGGGGCGGGGGTGTTGGGGACCGGGAGGGGCGTGATACAGGGAAGCCGCTCTGCCCCGCCGCCCCCTCCCCCATTCCGGCGGCTCCGCGAAGCTCTCCCCAGCCCCGGAGGGCAGACTGCGACCCCCTCCCCGGCTGGGCGGGGGGCGTCACCGATGCGCGGGGCTCGAGCCCTGCTTTGTGCGCCGCGTCTCCCCAACCTCCGGCGCGGCGCAGGACTCGGGGTGGGAGGCCTCTGCGCCTGCCTCCCCCACCCCCTCGACCCCAGACTGCGGCGGCAGAGGCCCAGGCGCAGTAGGGGTGCTGGGCGGGTGCGGGGCTGAGCTGTAGCTGCCCCTGGGGACCGGGCGGAGGCGAGAGGAGAGAAAGCCCCCAATCTTCGGGGCGGGGGGGCGACTCCGGTTCTTTGCGCCGCACTGTCCAGGGCGGGGGAGGGAACCTGGCTGTGGGAGGGCACTATAAATATCTGCAAATAGTGACTTCTGGAACCGGGAGTGGGGAGGGGAGCGTGCCTGAATATGTGTGTGTAGTGGGGTGCCTGGCCTGGAGTGCAGCAAAAGGGGATGCAGCTCAAACAGCCTTGGGGTCCAGGGTCCGACGACTCTCTCAGCTCCGGAAAACAACCCCTGATGGGGTGTGGGAACGATTCCCACTCAACCCCAGTGGGATTCCTCTTGGTCCCCGCTTCCTTCCTGGGACAGCAGTCCAGCTAGGTCTTGGTTGGGAGGGAGGATCGTGGGCACTGGGTTGTCACTTGGGGAGGGGGGGCGCAGTTACTGAAGGTCTAGGCATGTGGCCAAGCCTGAGAATGGAGAGGAGAGCCTGACGAGCCTCCTCCCAGGAGCTGGCAGCGCTGTGTGGTCATCCATGCTGCCCAGTGCCGAGGGGATAGGCTCAGGGGCCTGGAAATTTGAAAGAGGGGTCCCAGCCCAAGGAGGAGAGACAACTTACAGGAAGAGATGATGACAGGAAGCCAGAAGAGCTCTCTGGGCTGAGAAAGGTGGGAAGGGCATCTGGGCAGAGGGAATGGCCTGAGCCAGGGCTTGGAGGTGTAAGTGCCAAGGAGGTGTGATGCCCATGTGTTGAGAGGTGGGAGAGGAGGGGGTGACCACTGTGACAAGTGAGACCAAGAGAGGGGAAGAGACTGAGGGAGGGAGAGCCAGGTGGAATTGAGGTGAGAAGGTGGGCCACACCAGGGAGCTGGCACTTGCTTCTCAGGACAGCAGGGAGCCAAGACAGAGCAAGGAGTGATGCTGGCCATCGCCACCCCACCTTCTGAGGGTCTGCCCGGGGCCCTGATGTGGTCAGGGCTGCTTCAGGCACATTGGTGATCCCTTCTAATGTAGTAGGTGGACCCCTTCAGCTTCTTGAGTCAGTTTCCACATCTGTTAAATGGGGAGAATTTGTTGGATGGATTACAGAGAGGTTTGAATGTGGCGATGAGTGTAGGGTGCCTGGCACCTGAGAAGCACTCAGGAAATTGCCAGCTGGTGTGGTTGGTATGATTACCTGTAAAATGAGGACACTGATGCCAGCTGGCAGCCAGGCCAGCTTCACCGGGCAGCCCTGGAGAGAGGGACATGTGAGAACTGCATGTGAACTGGAGGGAGCTGGGGGCAACCTGCGTGTGCTGAGATGAGCTAAGTGGTGAGTGGCCAGAGGCAGGGCAGTCTTCAGAGACAGACCCCTCTTGCCTTCGTGGGCACCCATTCACCCAGTCAAGGTAGTCAGGGCATCCTTCTGCCCCAAGGCCAAAGCCTCTTTTTCCTCATGCTGTGTGATACACCCCCTCTTCCCAGCCACCTCTGGTCCTACACATGGGGGGGCGGGGTGAGTCTCTTTCAATTCAGTTCAGAAAGTGCAATGTCTTCAGGGTGCTGGGTAGAGTGCACACAAGCCTTGCCCTTAAGATACTAGAATTTTCCGACCTGAGCTAGAGCTAGACTCTGTCTCTGAAAAAAAATAAAATAAAAAAAGAGCTGGGGCCGGGCGAGGTGGCTCACGCCTGTAATCCTAGCACTCTGGGGGGCCCAGGCGGGTGGATTGCCTGAGCTCACAGGTTCGAGACCAGCCTGAGCCAGAGTGAGATCCCCCCCATCTCTAAAAATAGCTAGGTGTTGTGGTAAGTGCCTGTAGTCTCAGCTACTCTGGAGGCTGAGGCAAGAGGATCACTTAAGCCCAAGAGTTTGTGGTTGCTGTGAGCTGTGACGCCATGGCACTCTACCGAGGGTGACAAAGTGAGACTCTGTCTCGCAAGAAAAAAAAA
Source organism: Perodicticus potto (assembly GCA_963574655.1). NCBI lineage: Eukaryota > Metazoa > Chordata > Mammalia > Primates > Lorisidae > Perodicticus > Perodicticus potto. Next base: position 12,807 of record CAUYRH010117702.1, on the reverse strand, counting down.
ACAACAGCTGGGTGTCATGGCAGGCATCTGTAGTACCAGCTACTCGGGAGGCTGATGCAAGAGGATCACTTAAGCCCAAGAGTTTGTGGTTGCTGTGAGCTGTGACTCCACAGCACTGTACTAGGGGTGACAAAGTGAGACTGTATCTAAAAAAAAAAAAAAGATATTAGAATCTTGTGGTGGCTTATACCTGTAATCCTAGCACTCTAGGAGGCAGAGACAGGTGGATCACCTGAGCTCAGCAGTTCGAGGCTAGCCTGAACAAGAGTGAAACCCCATCTCTACTTAAAAAAAAAAATTAGAAAAACTAGCCAAGTGTTGTGGCAGGTGCCTGTAGTCCCTGGTACTTGGGAGGCTGAGGCAAGAGGATTGCCTGAACCCAAGAGTTCCAACAGTTTGAGGACTGTGTTTCAAAAAAGAGAGAAGGATTAGAACAGCTGCCAAGTGCAGTTGCTCAAGCCTGTAATCCTAGCACTCTGCGAGGCAAGGTGGCTGGATTGCTTGAGCTCAGGAGTTTGAGACCAGCCTGAGCAAGAGCAAGACCGCATCACTACTAAAAACTAGAAAAGGCTCGGTGCCTATGGCTCAACGGGCTAAGGCGTCAGCCACGTACACCTGAGCTGGCAGGTTCGAATCCAGCCCAGGCCCGCCAAAACAATGACGGCTACAACCAAAAAATGCCTGGCGTTGTGGCGGACTCCTGTGGTCCCAGCTGCTTGGGAGGCGGAGGCAGGAGACTCGCTTGAGCCCAGGAATTGGAGGTTGCTGTGAGCTGTGATGCCACAGCAGTCTATCCAGGGTGACAGCTTGAGGCTCTGTCTCAAAAAAAAAAAAAAAAAAAAAAAAAAAACTAGAAAAAACTAGCTGGGTGTTGTGGGGGCTGAGTCAAGAGGATTGCTTGCACCCAAGAGTTTGAGGTTGCTGTGAGCTACGACACTACTGCACTCTAGCCTGGCGCAACAGAGTGGGACTCTGTCTCAAAAATAAAAGATTCTCATAGGGCAACAGATGCCATTAGGCACCTACAGTCTGCCGAGCCCTGTGCTGGCTGCCGGGCTGGGGGGGAGAACACGGGAACAATTGATAAAAGCAGGATACACAACCCTGCCACCTCTTACTGTGCGACTGGATTGGTGACTCTAATCTCTATGCCTAAGCTTCCTCGTGTCTAAAATGGGTACACTATTCCTATTTGAACAGCTGGGCGTCATTTCCATTTACTGCCTGCTTCCAGAATGTGTCTCCTCATCCACCTTTGTCCCCTTAGAGACCACTGCCTGCCCCAGTAGACACATTGTTCATGTTCCTGATGTCTTCCCCTCTCAGTGTGAGTCCCTGTGGTCAGGGACCTGTCTTTCTGTATCCATTGCTTAGGTGGGGGGCGCTTGTAGCCTGGTAGCTGGCTCTCTGGGGAACTAAAATTTCTGATGGGGGTGCGGGCCAATTCCCTAGGTGTAAATCCTCCTAGCATGGCTGATTTTGAGCACAAGAATGTTATAAAAGGAGCTGATATGTGCCAGCTTTAGCACCTAGGCATTCAGTGGGTGCTTAATAAGTAATGTCTGAATAAGAAAGAAAGGCTCCAGAGAGTGCTGGTCAGATAGACTGGGGAGCTGTTGGCAATACTCTAGGTGAGAAGGGCTTGCAAGAGGTGGCTGGATAGGCCTGGAGGCTGGAACCAAAGCCATCCTTCACCAGCCCTGGATGAGGCCAGAGGGGACAGAGAGCTCGTGGTGTCCTGTCCTGAGACCCTCTGTACTCCTGACGCTGCCTCACTCCTGTTTTGGCCTCTCCCCCCAGGGGCTTCTATCCATCTTGGCCTGGCCTTGGGGTTCTGCATGGAACAGTCCAGATGGTCCAGCTGGACCCAAGTTTTGGACTAACAGAGCTCTGAGATCTGGTCCAAACAGGTACCTACCTCAAGTTCTATTCCTTTGCTTGTGCTGTTCCCTCTACGTAAATATATATCCTATTTCACCCCTTCTTCTGCCCCCTGAAACTCTGTCACTCATCCAAAGCCCCCTCACGCACCTCTTCCTCTGTGACACCAGCCTTCCACCCCAAATCAGACCTTTTCCCTTGCTGCTGCTGGGGACAAGCCTCAACCACACAGCCCCTCAGATGTGCACGTGCCTGCTCTTGAAAATATCAATAGCTATTAGTAATATTTATCAAGTCCCTATGGTAACTCATGACACAGGTATCATGATCATCCCCTCTACACATGCGGAAGTTGAGGCACAATTTCTTGTTGGCACTGACCTGCCCTTTACATCTTAGCTGGCGTTTCACTGGCTCAGGGAAGCCCGTGAGTCCTGGTCTCCTTGCCGCAGGCCCCAGAGCACCCTGCCAGTTTCTTTTACTTTTTTTTTTTTGGTAGTTTTTGGCTGGAGCTGGGTTTGAACCTGCCACCTTCAGTATATGGCACCGGCGCCCTACTCCTTTGAGCCACAGGCGGTTTCTTGGCATGTTTGTTAGGCCCGATAGACTTTCAGTGGCAGATACACTGGGGAGGTGCTCAGTAAACATGCAAATGAATGAATGATTCTTAGTCCTCTTAACCCTGCCCTTTCCTCCCCGTCCTCCCTCCCTGATTGAGGGGACTGGCCTTCCAGAGGGCATCCTCAGAGGATGGAGGGATAGGGGCTTTCTTGGGAGGGGTTACTGTCCCCATGTCCCCAAGGGGACAGAGAGGCTCTGGGAGGGGGCGGAACTACCCATGGGCCGGAAGTAGTCCTGGTGGAAGGCCTGGGAACTCCCTCCTGTGGTCTAAAATGGGGCTGACAAAGGGACCCAAGGAAGTCCTAAAATACTTTCTCTTTTACTGCCTTCAGTGGAAATTCCCCATTGGCTCACTTATTTTCATCTTTTCTATAAAAATAAAATTGGAACAATAGAAAATAATTCACATACCTAATTACTTCATTGTTTTGCAACTGAGAGCTTATTTTGCTCAAAACTTTGGTTCCCACTTTAATGGGAATCCCCTGGGAAGGGAAGAGGAGGGTGAAGGCCAGAATCAGGAGCCTGTGCAGATACAGGGCCTGACTTTCACTGTCCTCTCCAGGCAGGCCAGGGACTTCCCAGGAGCCCAGAGCAGGGTGGGGGAGTCTGAGCGGGGGAGGGCAGCCAAGATGGGCTTCGGGATCTGACTGACAAGGGACCCATGGTGGCTTTCAAGGTTGTCCTCCTCACCTCAACCTCCAGGTCTTCATAACTTGCTGCTCTTTATTGAGCACTTCCTATGTACTGGGGACAGGGCCAAGCACTTTGTAGCATCATCCCATCAGTGCTTCATATCTTCCCGGGAGGTAGGTACAATTATCATTCCCATTTGGCTGTGTGAGGATGTCCAGAGTCAGGGCTCACAGCTGAGAAGTGGTGGGACTGGGATTGTGTCCAGCCTGGAAGACCCCAGGGAGCAGGCTCTCTTGGCCACCCAAACCTGCCCTTTCTTTCATGGGCTCTCCATGGGGCCTGATCTCTGAGACTTGCACCCCCAGGACAGCACCTCCAGTCTCCACTCGCAGGCCCCCTCCTGCAGCCTTCATGCGGTCACCCTCCTGGGCCTTGTCTCTGGAAGGCTGCTCGGCCTCACCTGGGCAGCTTGGGGAGAGTTCGTGTTTCCCAGACCCCAGCCAGCCCTGCTGAGTCAGAATCCCGCCATGGGAGGGTAGTTTGAAAAATGCTGCCCTGGGGGTGCGGAGGCCTGTATCCTCCAAGAACCACTGCCTAGCCTCACAGCGGCCCCCAAGCTACAGGATCCCCCAATCCCTGTGACCCTGATCCTGTGGTCTAGCCCCCACCTGTGATCTCAGCCTGTGCTCTTCATCCATCATGCCCCCCCACAATGCTTTTATCCAAGCTGCCCAGTCTGTCCTCTTGCTCCCCAGGGCCTGCCATGTGGTTGAGGTGAAGGGTGAGTGATGGAGGGAAAGGTGCAGACAGGGCATGAACTGAGCTCCTGGCCAGCGCACAGGTACGCACTAGGGCCTGGCATTGTGCCTGGCACGTGGAAGCCATTCAATAAATATTTCTTCAGTTATCTGTTGGATGGTGATTGCACAACTGACAGGTGTGGGCCACTTCTGGGAACACAGAGCGACTGGTTTAGGTGAAACAGCAAGAAGGTGCCTTTCTTGGGCGGTGCCTGTGGCTCAGTGAGTAGGGTGCTGGTCCTGTATACCGAGGGTGGCGGGTTTGAACCTGACTCCGGCCAAACTGCAACAAAAAAATAGCCGGGCATTGTGGCGGGCACCTGTAGTCCCAGCTACTTGGGAGGCTAAACCAAGAGAATAATCACCTAAGCCCAAAAGCTGGAGGTTGCTGTGAGCTGTGACGCCACAGCACTCTACTGAGAGTGACAACGTGAGACTCGGTCTCTAAAAAAAAACAGAGGTGCCTTCCTGACCATCACCCAGGACAGTGAATATTAGTGGTTGTAATTCATTTTTATGGCACAAACAGGAAAGAGAGACTTGAATTTTCTTGTATGATCTCATTTCAATATCTCAGGAACCCTGGGCTGTGGTGCCAAAATAGGTCTGATTTCACTGTATGGAAATTGAGTCTCAGAAAGAGGAGGTGGCTTATTTTGTCACACAGGCCGGGAGGTGGTCTTGGGGTGCAGAGCCTGCCCAGTGGGAGAGCACCCCAGTGAGTGTGTGCAACCCGCTGTAGTTTGCAGAACATCATTTCATGCTGTCGGTGGGTTGGAGAGTGATGGCTCTGCTTTTACCTTCTTGCCCATATCCTGGCCCACATGGGGACCACTGAACCCTTGTCCAGGCTGCCAGGAGACGGATGTGCGTCCAGGACTCAGGTGCACAACAGGTGTTGAGGAGCCTATTGGTGAGTGGGGGCAGAGCCTGGCCTGAGCTGGGACTCGGTGCCAGCTGGGGCATGGTTTGGCCCTGTCTGGAATTTTTATTATTCACTTAGCCAGGGTATGAAGCTCTGGCACAACTATGGCCTGGGGCTGGCCCTCGGGAAGTTGGAGGACCCTGGCAGGGTGTGCCTGGCTGTGCAGAATGATCACTGCTAGAGTCACTCAAGGGTAACCAGCGGGAGGACTGGGCTTGGCAGAGCCTGCCCCAGAGGGCAGCCAGGCAGACTCCCTCCCAGAGGGTATCCAGGGACCAGGTCTACGAAGGCTGGTCTGGGCATGTCACTGCTGTCAGAAATGTGTGGGCCACACATGAGCAGAGGCTGCTGGCCCTGCATCCACCACCAGGGGAAAGTGATAGGAACTATGGCACCTTCCTCCAGCACTTGCATGTGAGGAGGGAGTAATGTGTCCCATATCCTCAGGGTGATGGTCCCTACCCCAAAAACCAGCTGCAAGTGTCTCCTTCAGGCCTCTGTAGGTGCTGCCCACCCATGTGTTCACTCTGTGCCTCTTCTCCTGGTTGGTGTTGGTCCATTTCTTAAGAGTCCTCCAGGAAGCCATGCACAATCCTACCTATGGTGGCGAGGTGGGTCCTGGTTGCTGGAGATGTCTGTCTTTGTGTCCCCAAGGGCAAGTCTGCTAAGGGCCTTATCATAATACATTACAGGGTCTGGTGGGATGTGCCAAGTGAAGAGAAAGGACTTAAGGAGCAGTGGGCCGAGCACCTGCAGCCTTACGTGGTGTTCCCTGTATTGGTGAGGGCCTCCTGCATGTCTCCAGTGGAGCCAATCCTGACACAAGAGGGCTGGGCCCCTTGTCCAGGCCTGCCCTGCTGTAGTGCCCTGTCCTCACCACTGCCGGTAAACATCCTCCTAAAACTAAGGAGATGGGCACCCCATTTCCTCAGGACCTTCTCCATCACCTGCAGAGACTCGGAAAGGGCAGGGCTGTCACTTCAGCGGGACAGTCATGTGGCTGGGGAGTGTTTGAGCCCATCCTCGGAGCTGCCGGTGCTGTTGGGGGTGGAGGCAGGTAGGGCTGCTGCAGAGGAGGTGCAGCACTGTTGCTCCAGCCTCTCACTGCACCCCCCAGAGAAACAAGAGCTGTCCCCCACGGTGGCTCAGGGTCTAGACCTGGCTCAGCTGGAGCCCCTGGGGCATAGGCCAGAGCAGAAATGCCTGGGCAGGCTGGGTTGGACTCGGGAGTAATTGGGAATGGAAGAGAGAAAGGGTTTATTGTTCTAGCTTCTGCAGCCCCAGAGGCAGCCAGCTGTGCACATGCCCCATCAGGACCACTCCCAGCAGGAAGATAATTGCGGTGCTCAGTTTCCCAGAGCAGCAGGAGGACTGCTGCCACCCTCCCACTGAGGAGCTGCAGGATCTGGGCAAGGTGTAGCTTCATTGCCTCCCTAAGTCCTCCCCCAGCGGCAGAGGCAGGGCTCAAACAGGTTCCTTCGCTCAGCAAGATGGAGTCTCACTTCGTCACCCTTGGTAGAGTGCCATGGTGTCATAGCTTACAGCAACCTCAAACTCTTGGGCTCAAGTGATTCTCTTGCCTTAGCCTCCCAAATAGCTGGGATTACAGGTACCTGCCACACGCCCGGCTATTTTTAGAGATGGGGTCTTGCTCTGGCTCAGGCTGGTCTCCAACCTATGAGCTCAGGCAGTCCACCCACCTCAGCCTCCCAGAGTGCTAAGGTTACAGGCATGAGCTACCGTGCCCGGTCCCTTTCCCACCTTTTTGTGGAGACAGACTCTCACCCCTGTTGCCCTGGGTAGAGAGTGCCATGATGCCATCACAGCTCACAGCAACTTCAAGCCCTCTGCTCAAGGGGATTCTCCTGCCTCAGTCTCCCAAGTAGCCGGGACTATAGGCACATGCCACTATGCCTGGCTAATTTTTCTATTTTTAGTAGAGATGGGGGTCTTGCTTTTGCTCAGGTTGGTCTTGAACTCGTGAGCTCAAGCAATCCTGCCTCAGCCTCCCAGAGTGCTGGGATTACAGGTGTGAGCCATCATGCTCAGCTCTTTCCCATCTTCTTCCTTCCCGTGACTCCTCCCAGCTGTTGTGTGGCTCACTGGACGCTCCAAGGGCTGGTGTCATTTCCTGCAGCTCCCTTCTCTGCCACCACTTCCCACTGTGGGCTTGGCTGTTCCCTCAGGCCGTGGCTGTGCCTCTGTGGTCTGGGCATCATGTGTACAGAGCTGGCACAGCCTTAAGAGCCCCTCTGAACCATGATCTTGGTCCCCATGCCAAGGTGGGGCGTCTGTCATCTGCTTTTGGTGTTCATAGAGTTCCTTTTCTGCCATTGGGGGCAGCAAAGATGGGAGATGGAGGAGTCCCACCCCAGCTGCTCCCTCTTGTCCTCCCAGGACCCCCTGCTGTGTCTCCTCTTCCTCCTCCCTAGATGTTCCCCAGGTCCTGTATTCCCATCCCCCACGTCTGTATGCCTCCCCCCACCGTCCCCAACCTTGGGAGCGCCTGGCTTCCTCTGCCAGCCACCTGTTAATGCCCCCATCCTGGGCTGTCAGGCTGCCTCCAGAGCTGCACCTGCCCTCCCACAGTCACCTAGTGTTTAATGAGCCCTCTGCTGGGACCATGTCCTCAGCTCACCACTGTCCTGCCCCTGCCTCCTGCCATCTCCACTGTGTCTCCCAGGCAGGCTGGAAGCCCTGGGGCTGCTCCCTGAAGCCCCCTTCTCCCCAATTCAGTCTAAACTTGCATGGTCCAATGCAGTAGCCACTAGAGCATATGGTTATTTAAATTAAACTATACATTAGTTCCTCAGCTGCTGCCACCAATTTCAAATGCTCATAGATACACTAGGGCTACTATGTGGGATTCTGCAGGCCTAGAACATTCCCACCATGACAGAAAGTGCTATTGGACAGTGCTGAAGGCAGAGTAGTTTGGCTCAGGCTGACATGGTTCACTCTGCTCAGAGCCTTTTGGAGCCTGGGGCTGAGGCCTGCCTCTTCTCCACCCCATGCCCCAGTTAGGTGGAGGCCCTGGAGAGCAGTAGCTTTGCACAGGTGAGCAGAGGAACGGTCTATAAGTAGGAACGGTCTATAAGTTACTTTACCCTCAGAGCCTCAGTTTGCTCGTCTGTACATGGGGATAATAATCTCAACCTCCAAGGATGGTAAAGTCCACATAAAGCCATCAGCTAATGCCTGCTTGGCACATACTAAGCCTGTGAAAAGTGGTGGCCATCACTGTTAACATGAATAAGGCAAGGTTGGGTTTTTTGTTTTCTTTTTGAGACTGTCTCACTTTGTCACCCTACCATGGTGTCAAAGCTCACAGCAACCTCAAACTCTTGGGCCCAGGGGATCCATCCTCTTGCCTCACTCTTGCTCAGGCTGAGCTCAAGTGATCCACCTGCCCCGGCCTCCCAGAGTGCTAGGATTACAGGTGTGAACCACTGTTCAGCCAAGGCTGGGGCTTTGATGACCACGAACCTCATTGCTGGATGGTGGGAGCCACAGAAGGCTTCTGAGCACAGCCATCCCATTGGAGGTTGCCTGAGGATGTATTAATCTGAACTGCCCCCTTTGTCACTCTAGCTCTTCTTTGGACCTTGCTACCCAGGAAAATAGAGTCACTGACCAGGCCTAGCTCCCACAGCAGACTCCCTCCCTCTTGGGCATGTTATGGGAGCTGCATAGAGCACCAGACCTTCCCTCATCCAGGCCACTGGCTGGGCCTCAAGCCCATGGTCTGCAGGTACAGGACACGTGGGGAGTCTGTTTCCATCTGTTTCCTTCCCATCACTGTGTGTGAGTCACTCAGCCTCTTGAGGCTCCCATCTCCTAATCTGCAAAATGGAGACACATACCTGCCTCCAAGGGTGGCCCCACAAGCCAGCCTCTGAATTCTTTCCAGCACGTGCAGCAACAGTGTTTGGCACATGGCAGGGTCTCAGTAAATGTGCACCAGTCGCCTGGATGATACATTGGCTGTAGAGGGACTGCTGCATGGAAGCTTGCCCCCATGGAGTCCTGCCTGATGGATATTCATCAAAGGAATGAATCAAACCATGAGAGTCAAAGAAACAAACAGCATCAGTTGTTTCTAGAATCTTTTTTTTTTTTTTTTTGAGACAGAACCTCAAGCTGTCACCCTGGATAGAGTGCTGTGGCATCACAGCTCACAGCACCCTCCAGTTCCTGGGCTCAAGTGAGTCTCCTGCCTCTGCCTCCCAAGAGCTGGGACTACAGGTGCCTGCCACAACGCCTGACCATTTTTTGGTTGCAGCCACCATTGTTGTTGGGCGGGCCCGGGCTGGATTCGAACCCGCCAGCTCAGGTGTACATGGCTGGCGCCTTAGCCCATTGAGCCACAGGTGCCGAGCCTGTTTCTAGAATCTTGCTGAAACTTCAGGATCTGTCCTGTTCCGTGCTCACCTCCTCTGCCTGTCACCCCATATAAAATCATGAAACTTCAAGCTGGAAGGACCCTATCTAGCCCCAGAGACCAGGGAAGGTGGTCGCTGTCTTCTCTGCTTTATCCCAGGAAGGAACTGGAACCAGTAGTGAAAGTTCCATGGAGGCTGATGAAGGACAGCAGAAGAATTTCTAGCAGCCCAAAAGGCTTGGAATGGGTTGCACTCAGAATTGGATGAGCAGGCTCGGCGCCTATGGCTCAATGGGTTGAGGCGCCAGCCACATACACCTGAGCTGGCGGGTTCCAATCCAGTTTGGGCCCGCCAAACAACAATGACAGCTGCAACCAAAAAATGGCCGGGCATTGTGGCAGGCGCCTGTAGTCCCAGCTACTTGGGAGGCGGAGGCAGGAGACTCGCTTGAGCCCAGGAATTGGAGGTTGCTATGAGCTGTGATGCCATGGCACTCTATCCAGGGTGACAGCTTGAGATTCTGTCTAAAAAAATAAATAAATAAATACATAAATACTAAAATAAAAAAAGTAAAGACCTTGTCTCAGAATTGAATGAGCAGAGGCCGGGGCATTGGCCTGGGCTGAAAGCTTGGACAGTATTCTTTTTCGAGAGCCCTTTGGGCGGGGAGAGGAGTCTAGAAACATCAGTGAGGCCCAGATTCCCTGGAGTCTGGCTTTTGGTCCGAGCAGCCTGATAAGTTGCTGAGAAATGCCCTGTGGGGCGAGGGGTGCCAGTCAGTGGTAAGCAGCCCCCTAATTGGCCCAGCTATCCTGTACCTTAACAAAGCTACCTTTGTTACCTTTACTAAAGGTAACAAAGCTGGCCAGGAGCAAGGCCTGGCATGTTTAGCGGGGTCATCTGTATTTGGTTGTCTGGCAAGAAACCCAAATGGAAGGAAGGAAAAAAAGGCATTTATACAGCACCTACCAAGTGCCAGCTCCGAGCAGAATGCTTTGACACTAGCTCATCCACGTCTCCCACAGGACTGCAAAAGAGGCTGACAGTGTGCTTTTACATCTGAGAAGACTGAGGATCAGAGAGGCTAAGTAACTTGCCTAAGGGCACACAGCTAGTAAGTCACAGCGCTGGGATCCAAACCAAATCCTCTAGACTCCCAGAATAAGGCAGGCCAGGTCTTACTGAGCATCTGTTGTATGCCTATGTGTCTTTCCCAGCCTTTTGCATGGATTCACTCATTGGATTCTCATAATAGCCCTTTGAGATAGACTATTATATTTTCATTTTGTGGAAAGGGAGAGATAAGGCACAGGGAGGTGACGTAACTGCCAAGGTCACAGGCAGTGTTCAGATCTGGCTGTCATTGCCCCTGGCCTACCCTGCCCTTCAGGAGCTGCTGGACATAGCCGACTGCAAACATATACCTCCTGCCTTTCTCTCAGGCTGTGTAGGGCAGGACTGAGGTTGGGGGGAAGGTAAGCACAGGGAGGTGGACTTCAGCTAGAGGTCAAGACACCTTTTCAAGCAGATGAGCTAACTCGTGGGGAGGTGGTGAGGGTCCATCTCTGAAGGTGTACCTGGCCTGGGGGTGTGGATGGGCCAATCCTTGCCCAGGAAGGAGACAGCATGCTCTGGGTGGCCTCCAGAATCCCCCTCATGGACATTCTAAGTGCCCACTAGGTGTTGAGCCTGCCCACTGCTGGACACAGACATGACGGCTGGCTCCCCTCCCAGTGGGAGGAGTTGAGTGTCTGATGGCTGTCCCTGAGCTGAGGACAGCAGAGATCAGGTGCAGAGAGGCAGGCAGAGAAGGGACACAGAGGGTGGTAGACAGGGGAAGTGGCCATCTCAACCATGGAGGAGACTGGCAGGGGCCAGGGTGAGGACGGCCAAGGGCACCCCCAGGGCCAAGCTAGAACCCTGGTAAGCACAAGTGAGCTCAGGACCACGGAGAGTTCCACAGAGCCTCCCCTCTGCTGGTGACAGCTGTCAGCGTGTGTCTGTATCTGAGAGGCTGCTGCCACATGACCAGCCCTGCATTCACAGCCTGTGGCCTCCAGTAACCACCTGTCTCCTCCCTGGCCAGGAGCTGCCTGCTAGAATCAGCCTGAGCCCTGACTCTGACGTGGCTGGCCCTGCCTCGCCCCATCATCCTTCCAAGCAGAGCCCAAAGCAAAAGGGCACAAGGAGAAGGGCAAAGTGGGAAGAGGGAGGGAAGGAAGAAAATTTGCCTAGCTTAAACCTTCCAGGGCGTGGCCACAGGCTTGAGTCTACTGCCATGGTCGGTCAGACTCAGCCTCCTGGAGTCAGGATTACCTGACTACCAGGAAGCACCTGCTCCCCACCCTATCCCTCTCCCCAGACAGAAGAGACAGGCCCCTGGGGCTGTGTGTGGCTCAGGGAATCTGGCAGTGGGGTGGGCGTGGGTGTCCTTCCAGGGCGTCTCCCAGGGTGCCTCCCCCTCCTTTCCCTGGAGCTCTGGGAGCCATGGTTTCCCGGCTGGTGCCCCCCGCCCCCACAGCAGCGCAGGTTTTATGTAGGCTCCACTCCAGGGAGCCCCAAACTGCTCCTGCTGCTCTGAGACAGCACCTAGAGGGCTGAGGCCCTGCTAGGGCTCACTCTGAACCTTTGCTGCCTCTGTGCCCTTTGCCTGAAGGCTGGCGCGCTCTTGCTCATCGCATCTGCTCTCTCTTTTTTCTCTGCCAGGCTGGGGAATAATAACAGGGATGAGAAGAGCTGCCACTCACTGAGTGCTTACTGTGTGCTAGGTACTTAATGTGGATTTTTATCAACCCCTCACTTTATCAACGAGAAAACGGAGGAACAAAAGAGGGATCAGCCTGCCCAAAGCCATGCAGACAGGAATGGCAGAGCTGGGATTTGAACCAGGCAGGCGCAGCATGTGGAAGTGATGGAGAGCACATACACTGAAAAGGGCCAGGGCATTGCAGAGTCGGCTCCTTCAGCACCTGCCGTGTACCTTCCTGCTCCTATCCAGGAGTGCAAATGTCAAGGGGAGATGAACCTGGTAGCAGTGTTGAAGGGGAGGGGCTGATGCTATAGGTGGTCTTTCCATCCTCACCTTAGGTGGGCAGGGTAGGGAAAACAATGGCTCGTTTAGAGGCGGAGGGGCTGAGGCAGAGAGAGGCCAAGTGACCTGCTCAGCTGATCAGAGCTCACAGTGGCCACAGAACCCAGAAGACAAAGTGTTCCGTGCTCTCTGTGAAGAGGCAGGGAGAGCTCAGATGGGTGCTGGGTTGGAGCAGAGGTGCTGGGGTTCCAGGCCAACCTTGGCACCAAGCAGGCATCTAAGAAGTACTAGGTGGCTGGGCGCCTGTGGCTCAGTGGGCTAAGGTGCCAGCCACATACACCTGAGCTGGCGGGTTCAAATCCAGCCTGGGCCCGCCAAACAACAATGACAGCTGCAACCAAAAAATGGCCGGGCGTTGTGGTGGGCGCCTGTAGTCCCAGCTACTTGGGAGGTGGAGGCAAGAGACTCGTTTGAGCCCAGGAATTGGAGGTTGCTGTGAGCTGTGATGCCACGGCACTCTATCCAGGGTGA
>CAUYRH010117700.1:0-14409 GCA_963574655.1 Perodicticus potto | reverse complement strand
TCTTACAAGGGTACAAGTGAAAATTACTAAATGTAGAATATAAATGTCTTCATATAGTGATTAAAAGGCCATGAAGGCTATATTAAATAGTTCAATGAAAATATTTCAGATTGTATATGAAGTCAGCACATTGTGCCCCATGATTGCACTGATGTACACAATTATGATTTAATAAAATTTTTTTTAAAAAGATATACTGGGAGATTACACTGCTTAGAATTTGACCCCAAGATTTGCTTGTTTTTGTGCTATGACTGTTTTTCAACCACACTCTTTTGTTCATCCCATGCTTAATGTGTGCACTTGTCTTTCCGTCCTATTAAGTTAGAAAATAGTGGAGGGCGGGGTTATTTTACTCATTTGTTTCCCATTCAGTTTAGACTCAGTCAATGGTGCTTGCAGAACTACAAAACCATAGCTTCCTACCTGGGACCTCACACCTCCTTTTGTTCTCACTTAACCTTTTTAACTCCTTTTCTCACTAGCACTTCCATAGAGCTCAGCTCTACTTTGTGGACAGTTTTTTCTTTCTCCTGTGGTTTTCTTAAACAAGAACAAGAGCATCAAATGGAAAGCATATTTATGTGTGAGAAACCAAACAGGCCCTGAGTAGCCCATACTGTTATAGATATTTATATATTTTATACAGGACATGATAAGTCAAATTTCTGTTTGAAAAAAAAATATCATTTTATAATTGTTAGCTTGTTTTCTGAAACCCAAAGTTTCCACACGTGCAATGCTAGATCAAAACTATGTGTACTTTTAAGTTAATAAATATATCTAGATTTACCTTACGAAATTTATAGAATTTGCCAGACTAATCTCATTGTATAAAAATGCTGTTTCCTCAGACTCTCATGGGTAATTTTGCCAATTTTTGCCAATGTGAAGGAACAAAAGTTTCATTTTGTTGTTGCCTTTATCATTTATTTTATTTTATTTCTTAATTGACAAAATGGTGAGTATTTATTGGTATCTAACGTGATGTTTTGATACATTTATACATTGTGGATTGGCGAAATCAAGCAATTTAACACATGCACTAATTCACATACTTTTCATTTTTTGTGGTGAGAATATTTAAAATTTACTATGAATTTTTCAGTGTGCATTATGTTGTTATTAACTATAATTATCATGACATGCAATAGTTCTCTTGAACTTTTTTTCTCTAGTCTAACTGAAATTTTATGACCTCTGAACCAATATCTCCCCAGTCCCTCAGTCCCTGGCATCTGGTAACCATCATTTTAATCTGTTTCTGTGACTTCAATTTTTTTAGATTCGACATGTTAATGAGACAATATAGTATTTGTCCTTCTGTGCCTGGATTATTTCTCTTAACATAACACCCTCTAAGTTCATCCATGTTGCCACAAATGACAGGCTTCTCTTCTTTTGTAAGGCTGAATAGTATTCCATTGTGTATGTATAACACATGTTCTTTATCCATTTATCCATATGTAGATACTTAGGTTGATTCCATATATTGATTATGGTGAATGATGCTGCAATAAACATGAAAGAGCAAGTGCATCTTTTTGAGCTACTGATTTCATATCCGTTGAATATATTATTGTTCCTGGGATTTCTGGATCATATAATAGTTCCATTTTTAATCTTTTGGGAAACTTCCATAGTGTTTTCCATAATGGCTGTGTTAGTGTATATTCCTGCCAGCAGCACACAAGGGTTCTCTTCACTCCATATCCTCACCAACACTTACCTTTCATCTTTTTGAGTATAGTGGTTCTAGTAAGTGTGAGGTGATATCTCATTGTTACTTTAATTTGCATTACCCTGATGAGCACTGATGTTGAGCATCTTTTTTTCACATATCTGATGACCACTTGAATATCTTCTTTTGAGAAACATCTTTCCAAGCACTTCGTTCATTTTTTAAATTGGGTTATTTGTTTTCTTATTATGTAGTTGAGTTCCTTATATATGGATATCTCCTTACAAGATATTTGGTTTGCCAATATATTCTCCCTTTCCATAGGTTGTCTCCTCCTCCCAAAGGTTGTCAAGTCTTCACAGGTTTACTCCTCCTGTTTATCTTGCCACGCAGAAGTTTTGAGTTGAAGTAATCTCTTTTGTCTACTTTTTTTTTATTGTCTGTGCCTTTGGGTTCATTTCTAAAAAAAAAAATCAATCATTCCTCAGACTAATGCATGGAGATTTTCTCTATCTTTTCTTCTAGTGGTTTTACAGTTTCAGGGCTTACATTTGAATCTTTAATACATTTAGAGTTGATTCTTGTATATAGGGTGAGATGAGGTATTCTTTCACTCTGCTATGTATGGACACCCAGTTGGCCCAGCACAATGCATTGAAGAGATTGTGTTCTTGGGATCTTTGTCAAAAGTCAATTGAACATACATGTGTGGATCTAATTCTGAGCTTGCTATTTTGTTCCACTGTTGTATGTATCTGTGTCTATGCCTATACCATGCTGTTCTGATTACTATAGTTTTGGAAAAGATTTTTTAAATTAGGTAAATGCCTCTGACTTTGTTCCTTTGGTTCAAGTTTGCTTTAGTTATTTGGGATATTTTATGTTTCCATATGGGCTTTAGGATTGTGTTTTCTGTTCTATGAAAAATATCAGCAGGATTTTGATAGGGATTTTATTGAATATGTACATAACTTTAGACAGTATGGATATTTTAACAAAATTAATTTTGCTGATCCATGAATATAGTATATATTTCCATTTATTTGTGTATTCTTCAATTTATTTCATTAATATTTTATAGTTTCAGTGTCTAGATTTTTCAACTCCTTGAATAAATTTATTTCCCAAATATTGTAATTTATTTGCTATTATAAATGGAATTAAAAAAAAAATTTCTTTATGGAGCATGTACTGCTAGTGTATTGAAAATCTTCTGATTTGGGATTGTGATGTTCTATATGTGCTTTAAAAATTGTGTAATTTATGCTGTTGAGTGAAATTTTTTGTATATGTCTGTTAGGTCATGTGTTCTAAAGTGCAGTTCAAATCCAGTGTTTCCTTATTGATTTTCCATCTGGAAGATCTGTCATTATTGAAAATGGTCTATTTACGTCTTCTAATATTATTATATTGAAGTCCATTTCTCTTTTTGGATCAATTAATGTTTGCTTTATTTATTTAAGTGCTCCAATATTACATGCATATATATTTATAATTATTATATAAATATAATTACATTATAATTATGAATTGATGCATTGATGCATTTGTCATTACATAATGACTTTCTGTCATTTTACATTTTTTGACTTAAAATTTATTTTACCTGATGTAAGTATACTACCCCTGCTCTCTTTTGGTTCCATTTGCAAGAAATATCTTTTCCCATCATTTCACTTTCAATTAATATGTTAACTTATAGGTGAAATGGAAGTCTTATAGGCAGCATAGAGTTGGGTCTTGATTTTTGGTCTGTTCAGCCACCCTTTGTCTTTTGCTTGGTGAATTTAGTCCAATTATATTTATGGCAATTATTGATAGATAAGGACTTACTACTGCCATTATGTTAATTGTTTTCAATTTGTTTATAGATCCTTTACTCTTTTCATCCTTTCTCGTCATTTTCCTTTGTGATTAGATGATTTTTGTAGTAGCATGCTCTAAATCCTGACATTTTATCATTTGCGTATCTACAATAGCTGACATAAAATATCTTATAGTTATTACAGTTTATTTTAATCTAATAACAACTTAACTTTGATTGCTTAAATTAATTACACTTTTACTCCATCCACATTTTATGTTTTTGATTTCACAAATTACATCTTTGTATACTGTGTATCCTTTAACCAGTCATTGTAACTATTATTATTTTTAATAGTTTTGTATTTTAACCTTCACACTAAAGGTATAGGTGATTTACACACCCTTATTATAGTATTTGATTATTCTGAGTGTGAATACTTTGTATTATTAATAAGGACATTTTCCTTTCAGGCTTTTATCATTTCTTGGAAAATAGGTCTGATAATGATAAACTACCTCAACTTTCTTTTTTTTTTTTTTTTTCTGGGAATATTTTTATGTGTCCTTTATTTTTCTGAAAGACAACTTTGCCGATTATAATATTCTTGATGGGCATTTTTTTTCCCCTTCAACATTTTGAATATATCATCCTATTCTCTTGTAGCATGTAAAGTATCTGCTGAAAAATCTGCACTTAACTTTATGTGATTTGCTTCTCTTGAGGCTTTCAAAAGTCTCTTTGTCTTTGATTTTTGATAGTATGATTACAATATGCCTTCGAATGTTCTCATTTGGATTTAATGTGACTAAAAATCTTTGACTTTCTTAGTCCTAAACATTTATATCTTTACCCAAAGTTGGAAAGTTTTCAGTTCTTATTTCTTTACATAAATTTTCTGTCTCTTCTCTTTTTTTAACTCCTGCAATTTGAATATTTTTACCTTTGATGCTGTCCCATAAATCCTGTACTCTTTCTTCATTCCTTTTTTCACCTCTGATTTCAAATAACCCATCTTCAAGTTCACAAATTCTTCCTTCTGCTTCATCAATTTGACTGTGAACCTCTATTGCTTTTTTCCATTTTATTTATTGTTTTTCAGCTACAGAATTTCCGAGAATTTTTTTTAAGTGTATAATGTAAATCTCTCTAATAAATTTATAATTTTGGTAGTTACTGTTTTCCTGGCCAGAGAAGCTGAGATGTCTACCTGAGGAGCATCATCTTTTCAGGAGTATCATTGCTCTTCCCTGCCTCTTGTTTGCACACATTATCTGGCCTCTTCAGATGTTCCATTACCCTATGTCCCCGTTTACTCAACCTTCCTGGGTGCTGTAATCTCCCCTCTCTCATTTTTAACCCTGAATGCTTACTACTGACTGCTGTGCATCTTTGTATGTATACTCTGTTATGTATCCAATAAAAAGATTCTGGGAAACAGGACAGGTGCTGCATTGTTCTCATGCTGCCACCTCAGGCACATGGAACAGTGTGCCCCTACTGGCTTCCAGTTTTATGCACTAAGTTTGATGTAAGTGTTGTGCTTTCCTCAGCACCATCTCCCTTTCTGGCTACTGTCCCAGGTTGGGGTCCACTAGATGCTGAACACAAATCTCATGAGCAATTCTTTCTATGTGAATATTGTCCGTTTTTTGCTCTGCTATGTTGCTGTAGATTCTTGATGGCCCTTGAGCCTTCCTGGGGCTTTTTTCATTTGTGTATATCTACCTATATTTGATTTCCTGTGGGCAATGAAGGCTGGAGTCACCCATTCTGTCATTTTGGTGACATCACCTCTTGTTGCTTTTATTTTAATTTTCCTAAATATTAAGTAACAAATAAATTCATTTTTCTTTAGTTATACATTCTTCTTACTAATTTGAGAGATACTTATGTGTTAAGTGTATTAATCATGTTTTATTTGTGTAGTAATATTTTCTACTAATCTATAAATTTTATTTGTTATTCAGTTATCTTTTCCCATTCATCTTTTTTTGTTTCATCATTTTATAATTTTTTCTGATATTTTATTTGTACTTTATAACTGTCTGTTTCCATCTTTTCCCCCTTCTTTTCCAAGTTTGTATATACAAGTAGTTTTTTTTCTTTTAATACTTTTATTTTTATGTTTGAATCTTCTGTTTTCAATTTATATTTCTCTATGGGCATATAATTGATTTTATGTTTATTTTCTTCCAATAAATAATAATTATTTTAATACGAATTGTTGGCAGGTCCATCCTTTCCCTATTGACTTTCAGAGCTCATTTTAAAAATATATGTTAAATTGTATACATACGGATTTTTCTCTGGGTTTGAATTAAGTTTTTGATTTACTTTTATGTGCTTGAGCAAATTTTGTTATTTTGAACAGAGTAACGTTATATTAAGTTTCACAACTAATAAAACCTATTATTTTGTCTTAACGTTTTTAGATAATGCCTATATGCTTTTCCTTCACAGTGACTTCAGAATCAGTTTATCAAATTCTAAAAATAATTACAGCATTTTTCTAATTGCAAGAAATTGCAAACAATGAAATGTCCACAAGTAGGAAAACACAATTGAGTAATTTAGACCAGTTGAATAACATGTGCAGAGAGACGGGGAAGAATGTATGAAAGAAGAAGTGTGTCCTAGGAAGGAAAGCTCCCTCCTTCCCAGAGTAGCATTTCCTTTCCTTAACTAGTTCTGATTGTGACATAAGGAATCTACATGTATCCTGGCTACATCTTCCCTCTGGTGTCACTTAGAGGCATTCTTTCAAGGTTTACCTCAGTGAGCACTATGTTCAAGCTCAGTCCTTCCCCCAGTCCTAGTTAGGAAGGATTTACTCATTTAATTCTTTATTTGTAGTCATTCAGAATAGGTTGGTGGTTAAACGACCTGCAACCTGACAAACCTACAATCAAGTCCTCGCTATATGATTTGGTGCAAATTACTAAATATCTATGACATTTCCCTTGCTCCTCTGCAAAAACATGATAAAGGTGCTGACCTCCAAAGTTAGAATCGAATGGGCTAATGATTATAAAGAGCTTACCATATGGTCTGGCACCTAGCACGTGTTTGTCTAAAATGATGCCAATAATCAAATGCTGAGATAAGAACTTAGTTCCTATATGTAAGGCAAAGGAGGTCTGTGTAATTTGATTGGAGAACTCTGTAGATATTATGCACTAATGAAGTTTTATTATCAAATAAAGTTGAGAATGCTAAATTACTCTGTCTTTGACTGTTACTGTCACTGTAAAAGAAATATTTTAGATTGGGTAATCTACAAATAACAGGATTTACTTCTCACAGTCCTGAGTTTGTTCCAAGATTACAAAACTAGCAGATTCAATGTCAGCTAAAGGCCTTTTCCATCAATGGCATCTTCTTTCAACATCCTCACATGCTGGAAAGGACAAAAAGGCAAAAAGAAATAAAATCAAATAGGGGTTCTCAAGATTTTTTTTATAGAGGCATGAATTTTATTCATGAAAGCAAAGCCTCATGACCTTATCACCTTCTAAAGGCCTTGCCTCTTAATAGTACATTGCTTTGAGGATTAAGTTTCAGCATGAACATTAGAGGAATATAAACATTCAACCCATAGCATATGTCTACTTGAATAGATTTCTTTCTTTCTTTGTTTCTTTATTTTTTTTTTTGTAGAGACAGAGTCTCACTTTATGGCACATCGTGGAGTCACACAGCTCACAGCAACCTCCAACTTCTGGACTTAGGTGATTCTCTTGCCTCAGCCTCCCGATTTCTTTCATGAAAAAAATACTCAAAGGTTTTCAATAAGCTAATGTATACTGTCTAAGAAGACATATAGTAGGCCCCTCAATTTTATTTTAATCCAAGGAATAATTTTTCAAAGAGGTACCTAGAGGGATTATTGTTACTGTGAACAATAGCTTGAGAAATGATTACCTATTGAATATCACATCTCAATTTTCTATATTTTGATGAAAAAAAAGAAAGAAAAAATGTTTTAGTTCTTCCTCGATGATTTGATATGGGAAATTTATTTAATCTTTTAATAAATAGCATAGTGATAGTAATAACTATACCGTAATAGTATATAATAGTAATGGTATATAATATCATAACAGTAATAACAGTAATATGAGAACAGAAATTTACATAGCACTTAATATTATCCAGATGTCATTTCAAGTACTTTACATATATTAACTTAAAAATACTTCATTGCCAAAATAGATATAAGAATATTTTATTTGCATAAAAAAAGATGTAGACTATAGAAAATCAGAGTTGGAAGTCCATTTAGGTCAACATGCCCACAGTTCTCATAAATAGTAGATTAGGGGCTAAAGTGAAAGCCTCATAGACCCTTGGACTTCCCTCCTTTTGAGTTCCTAGTCTCTGATTCTATGACAACCATTTGGTCTTTCTTTCAGGATCTAAATATTTAAAATAGCGGAGAGAGGTCACTTTGCTTCGCTATACTTTTCTACTATTATGAGGCCTCCTAAAATTCCACACTGTAATTTATTGTCTTTCCAATCTAATGATTTCAAAAGGTCCTACAAATTTAAACAGATTTCAGCTGTTCAAAACTTTCCCCTACTGAAAAGATCTTCCAAAAATTTGATTTAAGACTGTCATTTAGAAATGTTGTATTTTCCCATTTAAATCCAAAAGGAAATGACAGAGCAAAGAGGCTTTACAAATATTTTTCTGTTTTCCTCTAGTGATCCTTTGAACTATTAACTCTAGGCACCTTAAGAAAAAATGTAAGGCTAGAAATTAAAGTTCTCTGATGGAACCAAATGGCAGAACATGCTAGGCGTCCAACACTAAAGTAACTGCTTCAATATAAGGTAATTAACCTCTTTGAGTCTCAGTTCCATTACATAAAATAACCTTCATACATATCACATGTAGTTGTTGAGAAGATTATAAACATGATTATTGTACCACTTCAACTCAGTGACTGGAAAAAAGTAGGCATACTATAAATACTAGCTAGTAATAATAATTATAACAATAAAATATTTACTTTATTAGTTGTGAGAATGTATTTATACATTTTAAAAGTGCTTACCATAATACTTTGTGTACGATAAGTGCAAATTAATGGCTATTATAGTTATATAATAAAAATAAATGATAGGCATTTACCATAGATACAAGTTCTACCATTTACTGTCCATTTAACATCAAGAATAGCTTGGAAGTTCAGGATGGAAAGTCAGAGAAAAATTCAGAATACTGAATCCAAAAGCATTTTTGGAGGGAGCATCAGTTGTGCTTTAATCTCTTGCACCTGTGGTGGAGAACGTGGAAGGTGGGAATCCTTTCTTGAGGTATAAAAATAAGATTGAATGTTTGTAACAAGGAGAAGGGGAGAGCCTTGCAGGGGTGTCCAACCTGTTGTTAGCTAGAAGCTTGCAGATTATTTGAGGACCACTTTACTTATTTGTAGTGTTGCATATCATAAAAGGTATACATGAACTTTTTTTTTTTTTTTTTTTACTAATCAGCTGTCATTAGTGTTTGTGTATTTAATGTGTGGTCCAAGACAATGCTCATTCTTCTAATGTGCAGCAGAAAAGAAGTTTTAACATCCCTGGTAGAGGTGTTATTATTGTAAGGAACCAGGGTTAGACTAGCACTGGCACAAGTTGGCATACTCTCTCTTGTTCTCTTTTGCCTGGTTAAATTGGGATAACTGGGCTTTTGAAAGGATCTGTTGAAAGCTGTGAATTTTTCGTTGTCGCTTGATGATACTGTGTCCTTGGATATTTAAAACACTTTTTTGCTTCTTTTGTGGTACCTTAGTGTGTGCTATTAATGGTAGTTGTGTCCAAAACATCAAATTATTAAGGGTCTCAATTTTCATGTCTTTGTGATTATTCATTGTACTTACTGTGACTCATTTTAATAATTCCTTTCAAGAAATCATCCCCCAAGTCAGTCCATATGGTCTTGTGATCTCATACTTAGTAATAAACAAGGGGGCACATGGTTCTAAGATGAAGTCTTTCAGGATGCTCCAGTCCCTTACTCTGCTGCCCCTCAAAGGAACAGAATGAACTGATCCACAGGCCAGATAGGACATGAGAGTGATCTCACTCTCTCTCTTGGCATTGGCTGCTACCACCTTGGGGAGTAATTGCTTGATAAGCTTTGCTTTTTGCTTTCAGTGGCTCTGTAAAACATGGGTTAGGTTTTTAGAACAATTTAGAGGTAATACTGCGTGTACCTGAGATCAGAGAGGGGCAAATAGATCTAGTTCCATTCAGCAGTGTCAGGAAATGACGTTCCTGTGGAAGCATTTCTCTAGATTATGTGAGCCTGTGTTCAAATGCAGGGTGGGGTTCTCAACCAAATCAGAGATCATAATTTCATTCATAGCAATAAAAATCCCAAGGGCAGTCTCAGAAAGATTAATAAAAGTACCATAAAAGGAACACACATGTATATATACAAGTTGGTAGATATTAAGAAATATAAATATATTAATATAAATGTGTATATAATGCAACTATATATACAATTTCAATAATCCTGGTAATCAAAAATCCTATATAATAAAAATACTATATTTTGCTCAGAAATTTGAAAGCTAAAACCAAAATTGCCATATACTTTTTAAAGTGAGAGTTGTTCTTATATATTATACCTGAGAAAGTGAAGTTTTACTATCTTTTAAAAGTCTTTTAAGAAATAGAAATAAAACATCTCAAAATGTGTGTGTATAAATATACATCTATATGTTATATATATAGTTTGATAGGGTAATTCTTCATCTCTGACTCTGCACTCAAGAAATTTACAAAAACTGTATAATTTATAATATTAAAAAAATTGAAGACCATCTAAAAATCCAACATTGGTTGGCAATTAAAATGTTGTTGAAGGCTCGGCGCCTGTGGCTCAACGGGCTGAGGCGCCAGGCACGTACACCTGAGCTGGAGGGTTCGAATCCAGCCTGGGGTCCGCCAAACAACAATGATGGCTGCAACCAAAAAATAAATAAATAAACAAAATGTTGTTGAAGACATTTTATGATATGTAAATTACTCAGGATAAAATAATAAAGGTAAAATTATATGGAGAGCTTTTGTAAGCTTAACTACATTAAACCATGAATAAAATGTCCCAGAATGATGTTACTTCTAGCTATTGACATTATAAGTCATTTTTGCTTGAGTATTTCTTTAGTGTTCTCCATAGAATATATAATTAGAAAAATGAATATAAAAAAATACTTAGTGTTCCTCTGGAAAAATGTCCTCAAGTATATATGAAGAGACATGACAGAGAAAATTAAGGATACAGAGGGATGTCAATACTGTATTTGCACAAAATAGGTTGACTTTATCACAATGTATTGCAAAATTGCTTAAAAAAAAATTCATTTTCAAAAATCCAGAGAGTTCCATTTGAGGCCATTTGAGGCAAAGAAAAAACATTAAAGAAGAAAAGATGTCATTTGCATGGAGGGTAGTTTAAAATGGGTTTGCCATGATTAAAAATGTGTCTTTGAAATGTGTTTAGTCTTTCAAGACAAGGAAGAGCTGTCACTTCACATTGTTTGTGAGTCACTGCACATCTGGTCTTTTTTTCCCTCAGACAAGAACTAGAATTACAGAGGAAAAAGAAACGTATTACAAGAGGATGGACATTGTTTTAGAATTAAGTCTCAGATAGAATTTGTTTGAAAAAAATGCAAATCATGTTTCTCCATTCACGGCAACTAAGTGTTGCAGCCTGCCACAGGATTCTTCAGGACTGGCTGTTCATTCGGCCCTCTCTGGAGGTGATCTAACTGGTTGGTAGTCTACTGATTTTGTAAAATGAACTCATTCAATTAGCCTGCTTCTTCACAGTTTCTTTGAAGGTCCCCCTAACATACTTGAATGCTAAAGTCTAGAATTAAATACCTTTCTTGAAGTTGAAATGGCACAGGTTAGATCAGCTAACTTAATAAGTACATAAGTGAAGGGATGAATGAATGGCTCAAAGCAACAGCTTTATGTCAACACAAATTGTTGTATTAGCTAACGTTTTGTTTCTTTTCATTCTCATGATCCTCTGGGGGAGTTATCATCAACTTTTTTTCTTATGGTATATGAAACATTTTAAATGATTTTCTGCATGGGCTGGACATGTTCAGTACTACCCAGAGCAGTAATACCTGTTGGTACAGAAAAGGCGGGGGTGGGGGGGTGGGCATGGAATGGAGGCTGTGAGGGATAGCTTTATGTCCTTCTTTTCCTTTATTCCTTACTACTGTTAAGTGTCTTCCACATGTACAGTTTGTCTTTGTTAGCAACTTTTTCCTTTGCCCATTCAAGATGGAAAACATCTTGTTTCTCTAAAAAGTAAATAATATGGCTCCTGATGGCCATTTTCTTCCTTCCTTTCCTTCCTTCCTTTTCCCCTTATACTAGGCTCCTATTAGATGGCTTGGCAGAAAGCTAGGTGCTAGAAATAGAACTGTTAACAAGGCAAGGCCCTCGCAGAGGTGTCCAACCGTAGCTCGTGGGTGGGGCACAAATGGATTACGTGAGGATTTTTTTGCATATCTGTCATGGCAGCTATCACAAAAATTATGCTCTGACCTTGGTTTTTTTTTTTTTTTTTTTTTTTTAACTCATCAGTTTTTGTTAGTGTTTGTGTATTTAATGTGTGGCCCAAGACAACTCTTCTTCTTCCATCATGGCACAGAGAAGTTTGGAGACCCCAAACTCATAGTGGAGTTAGAGGTCACAGAAAGGCAAAGCATCACTCAGCAAAAAGCCTTGCCTTCAGTAGAAAGAAGTATAGTGTGTTCTAGAAGTATTCAAGCAGAGACATGATCCAGACTTGGGGCAGGCAGAAGTAGCAATGTTTATGATCATTTAAATGTTGAATTGATGGGATTTGGGGCTGAAGAAGAAAGAAAGAAGAGGAATCAAGGATGTCACAAAATGTTAAATGAAAGAGACAGAGAGAAGAGAGAGAGAAAGCGGGAGAAAGACAATGAAAGAAAATTTAGTTTGACTATAACTTTCACATGGTGTGTGATATATTAAAAAAATTGAAATTTATTTTGAAAGTTGTAGATATGGGATTTTAACCAGGAAAATGGTATGTCCATATTATCATTTTAGTTCAGTATTAAAAATGAGTTAGAGAAAGGTAAGTGTGAATATAAAAGACACAATCAGGATTCTTTTATAATAAGATGCTTTTACAATCAAGAAATGATTGTAGCTTAAATGATGGAGGCAGTGGGATTCATAAGTTCATTACAAAAGTATTTAGAAGACCAATGTGGTAAATGGTTGTAGGTGTTGAGAAAGGATCAGAAAGCAGTAGCAAAACCTGAGAGGTTTATAGTTTAAGCAACTGAGAGACTGATTGCTGGAATTAACTGAAACTCAGAAAACAGATAAAGAGGCAGTTTGTTGGGGTTTAGAATATGAGTTCAGTTTTGTATATGTTGAATATGAAATTCTTAAAAGGTATCCAAATGGCAATGTCTAATATGCATTTGAATATAATGGTCTGATGCTTAGGAGAAATATATGGAATAAAAGGAAATATTTAGAAACATAAACATTATTAAAGTAAAGAAAGTACAGAAAACAACCCATTTGGAGAACATAGAGTTGAGAAGACAGCCTAGGATGGAATCCAGAGAAACAACAAGGGAAGAGTTCATTTTTTTTTTAATTTTTCTTTTAATTTTTATTAAATCATAGTTGTGTACATTAGTGCAATCATGGGGCTTAATGTGCTGACATCATATACAATCTGAAATATTTTCATTAAACTGTTTAACATAGCCTTCATGGCATTTTCTTAATCACTGTATGAAGACATTTATATTCTGCATTTAGTAAGTTTCACTTGTACCCTTCTAAGATACACCGTAGGTGTGGCCCCACCAATCACCCTCCCTCCACCCATCCTCCCCCCTCCACTCCCCCTCCCTTGCCCTTTTCCCCATATTCTTGTGCTACAATTGGGTTTTAGTCTTCATATGAAAGCTATAAATTAGCTTCATATTAGGGCTGAGTACATTTGATACATTTTCTTCCATTCTTGAGATACTTTGCTAAGAAGAATATGTTCCAGCTCCATCCATGTAAACATGAAAGAGGTGAAGTCTTCATCTTTCTTTAAGGCTGCATAGTATTCCATGGTATACATGTACCACAATTTATTAATCCATTCGTGGGTCGATGGGCACTTGGGCTTCTTCCACGACTCAGCAATTATAAATTGGGCTGCAATAAACATTCTGGTACAGATATATTTATGTGATTTTTGGTCTTCTGGATATATACCTAGTAAAGGAATTATAGGATCGAATGGCAATTTATTTTTAGATCTCTAAGTATTCTCCAAACATCCTTCCAAAAGGAATATATTAGTTTGCATTCCCACCAGCAATGTAGAAGTGTTCCCTTTTTTCCTCATCCATGCCAGCATCTCTGGTTTTGGGATTTTGTTATATGGGCTAATCTTACTGGAGTTAGATGATATCTCAAGGTAGTTTTGATTTGCATTTCTCTAGTGATTAAGGATGATGAGCATTTTTTCATGTGCTTGTGGGCCATGCGCCTGTCTTCTTTAGAGAAGTTTCTCTTCAAGTCCTTTTCCCACCCTGAGATGGGATCACTTGTCCTTTTGTTGCTAATACATTTGAGTTCTCTGTGGATTCTGGTTATTAAACCTTTGTTGGAGGAATTACCTGCAAATATTTTCTCCCAATCTGAGGGCTGTCTGCCTGCTACACTTACTGTGTTCTTAGCGGTGCAGAAGCTTTTTAGTTTGATCAGGTCCCAGTAGTGTATTTTTGGTACTGCTTCAATTGCCTGGGGAGTCCTCCTCATAAAAAATTCACCCAGGCTGATTTCTTCGAGAGTTTTCCCTGCACTTTCTTCTAGTATTTTTATAGTTTCATGTC
>CAUYRH010117695.1:0-47885 GCA_963574655.1 Perodicticus potto | reverse complement strand
AGTAGAGCAGTACTACAGAGATGTAGTTTGCATGTACCCTGATAAATGTTAGATACCTTTGATAATACGTGGTAATCTTAAAATTCCTTCCTAGAAGACAGCTGAAATACTTAATTTACTCTTTTTTTTTTTTTTTTTTTTGAGACAGAGCCTCAAGCTGTCACCCTGGATAGAGTGAAACGGAAGATCCTTTTTCTTTCTCTTTTTTTTTTTTTTTTTTTTTTGTAGAGACAGAGTCTCACTTTATCACCTCAGTAGAGTGCCATGGCATCACACAGCTCACAGCAATCTCCAACTCCTGGGCTTAGGCGATTCTCTTGCCTCAGCCTCACAAGTAGCTGGGACCACGGGCGCCCACCACAATGCCTGGCTATTTTTCTGTTTTGCAATTTGGGAAGGCTGGGTTTGAACCCACCACCTTCAGTATATGGGACTGGTGCCCTACTTGTTGAGCCACAGGCGCCGCCCTTTTTTTTTTTTTTTGAGATAGAATCTTACTATGTCACCTTAGAGTGCTGTGGCGTCACTGCTCACAGCAACCTCAAACTCTGGGCTTAAGCTATTCTCTTGCCTTAGCCTTCCAAGTAGCTGGGACTACAGGCTCCAGCCACAATGCTTGGCTATTTTGTTGTTGTTGCAGTTGTCATTGTTGTTTTAGCTTGCCCAGGCCAGGTTTGAACCCACCAGCCTCAGTGTATGTGGCTGGCACCCTATCCACTGAGATACAGGCACCACCACTTAATTTATTCTTTGATAGCTATATTTCAAATGACTTTTTTAAATGTATAGTTAATACCATGTCCTTTATCTTCAGACAGTTGGACCAATATCACACATTTTTTTATGTAACTGAAGCTTGTTCTCTCTAGCACCAAAGTTCATTTTTCTTAGTCATGTTAGTAGAAAATATTCACCAAAAATGTACCTGACTCCTGCATTAAATACAGGATAATTTTATTTAAGGTCATTAATATTCATGATTGTACTGTGTAACAGCTGGATCTGTTGTTCTTCAAGTATGTTGTCTCCTCCCTCAGTGTCAGACTGTCCATACGACTACTAGCAGTCTCTGCCTGTGTTACCATTTCTAGTGTTCTCTGAGCTGGGAAATCAACTAATTAAGCAGAAATGTAGGGGAAAAAAATTATGACCTTAGTGAAGGCTTGTTTCAAATGCTATTTTAAAGTCTTCAGCAGCATTTTTCATTTAGTCCTCATGTTCAGTCCTACCAAAATCTGACCTCCAGATGAGGATAATGGTGGGGATCGAGAGAAGATGATAATTGTGTCCTCTGACTGTTAGTAGCTTTATAAACCTTAACTTCTATTTTCTGCCTTTGTAGGACTGCTGATTGTACAATCTGTTTTAGGTATAGGTTATGGAGCTTTTGATTCTATGACCTGGAAATCCAGTATGAATTTCTCATCTTATGTTCTCACAGGTTCCTTTGTAGAATCTATTCATCAAGTTGGTTTTGATTCAATCCTGGCTGCTGATTTCTTCCTAAACCTTTAAGGTGTCCCAAAAGTAACCCCTAAAGCTGTCATATGTAGGGAAAATGGGAAGTTGTAGTTAAACATATCTTTATTTACAAAAATATTCATCGTGAAATTTTACAAAGAGGTGATCAACACATACAGAATATTTTGTAAATACTGTGTTTTGAAAAATTTTATAAGGTTTTTGTAAATAAAGGCACATTTAGCTACAACTTCCCATTTTCCCTATGCATTGCAACTTTAGGGGTGACTTTTGGGGCACCATGTAGAAGAGAATGTAGGTTAAATAAGAAAACCAGAGTGTCTTCCCCTTTGATTGGTATACAGGTCCGCCAGAAAATTTGACTTGGTTTTCACAGTCTCTACAAGTTTGGGAACTAGTTGATGTAATAAATGTAAAGAAACTTATGAAACAAATGTTTATATTGTATATGTATGTGTTAAAACTTAAGAAATACATTAAAATGGATTTTGGGGGGGTTCTTCCTAATTTCTGTCATTTTTCTAATTTAAAAATATCTACATTTTAAAACTTAATGTTCCTGGAATACTTTCAGATTTAAGCCCATAAGACAAGTAGGTAATACCAACCAAGATTGTCTGAGCAAATACTTTTAAACACGACAAATACATTGCCCTGGTAATATAGGCCAGATTCTTGTCCATTTTCCAGTTACATCTTGAAAGAACTCTTCTTTCTTACCTAACCTATGTGATGCTATCATATACTCTAGATCAATTAGTCTAATAACAGTAATTTTAGCAGTAGAACTTTCCCCCCAAAATTCAACATCTTAATTATAAAATTAAGTCTGGGAATAAGTCTTCAAGAGGACAAAATCTCAGCCCTTTAAATTTATTGTCTTCTTTAAACCTTTCTTTTTTTTTTTTTTGGCCGGGACTGGGTTTGAACCTGCCACTTCCAGCATATGGGGCTGGCGCCCTATTCCTTTGAGCCACAGGTTCTGCCCTAAACCTTTCTTAACTATCTTTGTTCTATGGATCATTGTCTTCCCAAATAAACTGATTATGCTGAATCTAAGTTAAATTTCCTCAGCTGCTCAGATTATTATGATCAATTAATTATATGTGTCAGAAGGACAGACATTTGATTGTTTGAAGCCACCTCAGAAATAACACCGAAACTTAAGAAATGAGATTTGCTCTTATATTTTACCTTTTTAAATATAAAATCTAGATTATACAGAAAAATGACTTCCTAAATTTTGTAACATGGTGCCTTTCTTCATAATTACATATTAAATTTTGCTCAAACCTAGAAAACTGAATCTTAATGAGATCATTTATTATTTTTTATTCAGTATACTTAGCATTAGAACATTATTTCCACTTCAGTTTCAAACTTCCTGGCACCTTAATCTGCAACCTAGCTTTACTTATACCTTATACAGAAATAGTACCATTTATTAGCTTTTCTGCCATTTCTACTAAAAGTCATTAAATTGTATTTTCACATTCAAAGACCTGCACGGATCTAGCCTGTTTTACATATGAAATCGTTTATTTTTGATTTGCTATAGTTACTCCTATTAATCAAAGCTTTTTGTATTCAACAAAGCAGAACAGTAAATAGTGCAAATGTAACATTGGAGTGATTTGGTTTTCCTTAAGGCCTTCCTGAGGAAGAATATTGATTCTTTTCTTCTCCTAGGACTTTTTGTGAGCTTCATGCTAGATTCTAGATGAAGTTTACTTTAGCCCTGCTATCAAAACACCATCTTTTCTGGGTTTTTATTTTTCTTCAGAGTAGTATGGGGTTACAGATAAACGTTTTTGGTTACATGGATCACTTTAATGATCCCTGAGTTATGGTTCTAAGTATGCCCATCATCCGGATAGTATTCACTGTACCCATTAGGTAGATTTTCACCCATCCTCTTCTTCCCTCCTCCCCTTAGTTGATTTCCATTGAGTTTTACTTCCCTCTGTGCACAAATGTGCTCATTGGTTAGTTTCAATTTAATAATGAATACATGTGATATTTGTTCATTCTTTTGGTAATTCACTTAGGATAATGGTATCCAGTTCCATCCAACTTACTGCAAAAAGCATTAAGTCATCCTTCATGGCTGAGTAGTATTCCGTCATGTATATACCCCACATTTTGTTAATGCATTCATGAATTGATGAGCACTTGAGTTGATTCCACATCTTTGCAATTGTGAAATGTGCAGCTATGAACATTCAAGTGCAGGTTTCTTTTATCTATCTTATATTAATTGTTGTGATTAGTAAGAGACATGGATAGATATGGATCCTGTTTTATTCTTCTGAATGTGGCTGTCTGATTTTCCAGAGATTCTTTCTCCCAAGTATATTGTCTACTTTATCAAAGATCAATTGGCTATGTATGGATGTTTTCTATCTGAGTTTTCAGTTCTGTACCATTGGTCTGTGTCTCTATTTTTGTGGCCTAATATAGTAATCCAGGAGAATGCTCCATATGCTGATAAGAAAAATATATATTCAGTAGTGGGGGTAATGTTCTATAAATATCTCATAGGCCCATTTGTTCTAGAATCCCATTCATGTGCATTATTTATTTTCTGCTTGGATGATCTGTCTAGTTCTGTCAGTGGGGTGTTGGAGTCTCCAAGTATGATGCTGCTTGCTGTTAATCTCTTTGCTTAGCTCTAGAAGGGTTTGCTTTATGAATCTGAGCACTCCTGAGTTAGGTACCTAAATATTTAGGATTGCTATGTCTTCTTGTTAAATTATTCCCTTTACTATTATATAATGATCATCATTGTCTCTCTTTACTACTGTTGATTTAAAGTCAATTTTTATCTTTTATGAGAATGGCTACACATATTCTCTCTCTCTCTCTCTCTCTCTCTCTTATTTTTGCTGAAAAGTCAACAGACTCTTTATTGCTGTGAGGGACAGGACTCAGGGGCTCTTGGTATGGTGTGTAGCACTTCCTCTTCACTCTCACCGGCTTCTAGCTGCACAGGATGGTGCTGGCCCTACGGATGGCAGCCACGCGCAGGTCCCGCCTGATACCACTGAGGGTGGCCCTGGCATCCTTGTTGATGGTGGCCCACACTAGGAGGTGGCAGGCTTCCACTGTTGGGATCTCCACTTCAGGACCACCACAACCCATTTGCCATTAGTGGCGGCTCAGTGTCCACCCACGGTCTTGTGGTGAATCAGCCCATTATAGCAGAAGGAGTTGCAGGCCTTGAGATTATTGGACTCAGTGCTGCACACCACCATCCACTGCAGGTGTGCGGACGTGGCGGCAGCTTCCTTTGAAGCTGTGGCCAGAGACAGAAAGAGCTGTACATACTTTCTTTGGGTTACCACTTGAATGGAATATTTTTTTTCCATCCCGTAACCTTGAATCTGTAAGATTCCTTGTAGGTTAGATGTTTCGTGGAGACAGCAGATACTTGTATTTCTTTGCCCATTCAGTCAGCCTGTGTCTCTTAAGTGGGGATTTCAAACCATTCACACTGATTGGTAGGATTGATATGTGGATGCTTTTCTGTTCATCCTGTTGGTAGTACTTTACTTTATTTTACCTCTTGTAGTGTTGTTTTATATGAGATGTGAGCTTTAGCTTTTGAGTGCTTTTACACTGGTGAGTGAGCACTGTGCCAATCCGTGTATAATGCATTTCTGAGTATTTCTTACAGGGAAGGTCTGGTCTTGACAAATTCTCTCTATGTTTGCTTATCTGGAAAAGTCTTTGTTTCTCCTTTATTTATGAAACTTCGTTTTGCAGGATACAAAATTCTAGGTTGGCAGTTTTTTTGTTGAAGACAACTGAAAACAGGGCCACGATCCCTTCTGGCTTGTAAAGTCTCTGTTGAGACGTCTGCAGTTGGCAGGAGTTCCTCCTGGTTGACTGTACAGTCTGATGATTATGTGTCTTGGTGGTTGCCTTTTCATTGAATCTCTCAGGTGTTTGTTGAGCTTCGTGTTACCTAGATGGCTAAATCTCTAGCAAGACCAAGAAAGTTTTCTTCGATTATTCCTTCAAATAGGTTTTCCAGTTGTTGTGCATTTCTTCTTCACCCTCAGGGATGCCAATGATTCTTGTATTTGGCCATTTTACATAATTACATATTTTTTGTAGGCTGCATTTATTCCTCTTCATTCTTCGTTATTTATTTTTGACTGAGTAACTCTATTCCAGAGTTGTCTTCAAGCTCTGAAATTCTTTCTTCTGCCTGGTCTAGTCTATTTGTAAAGCTTCCCACAGCTTCATTCATTCAGCCTTAAATGAATTTTTTATTTCCAAAAGTTCTATTTTTTAAAAATATGTCTATCTCTTTAGTAAATTTTTCATTCATTTCCTGCGTCGTTTTTCTGGTTTCTTTGAGTTGGTTTTCCATTTTCCTTTGAATTTCAGTGTGCTTCCTTGCAATCCATATTTGGACTCATTTTATCTCATTTCATTTTGATTGGTATCTCCCTTATTAGAGAGCTGATGTTTCCTTTTGGGGAGTCCTTTCGTTATGATTTGTCATACTTTCAGGGTTCTTTCGTGGATTCCTTCTCATCTGTAGTAGCTGTTGCTTCTTATTTTTGGATTTTCTTTTGTTTGAACAAGATGGGACTTCACACACAAACGTGTGTTTGTAGTATATGCTAGGTAAGAACCTTTGGCTTTGATTGTGGGTGCTTTCATGGCAAAATCTAGGTTCTGGATAGCTGTCTTGATTCTAGATATCCTTAGTATGGTGCTTTTCTCACTGTTATTATTTGTAGGCCGTAGCAGAGCTGTGCTAAGTGTGTGGGCAGATTCCCTGTCTCTCTTTGATGAGAGAGGATAGAGGTCTTAGAAATCCTTTTTCTCTTTCTCAGCCCTATGGTCTTCTTAGAAGTGTGAATTGTATCCTAAGAAGTGGTTCTGAATAGGAAACCATGGAAGTGGTGGGAAAGAGCTTGGAATTAAGACAGGAGTTATTGCATTTATACGCTCACCAAGCCTATAAATCCTTCCCAGGAATGTTACATCAACTGTGGGGTCCAGCAAGTGGCTCAGCAGAGGCTGCATGACCCAGCTGGCAGCCCCACAGTGGAAGCAACTACACTATGGGCTCATGAGTCGTCAGCACTGGTGGCAACTTGCTGCTGCTGCTCCCTATTCTGGTATTACTCAAGTAAATTTAATTTCAATTCTTGACTTACTGAGCAATTCAAGCTTATTTCCATAAATCCCGTCTAGGATCATTTCCTAGTTCCTTCTGCCATGTTTGTTGCCTGTGGGATACTACAGCAACTGATTATGTGCTTTGCTGCACCTCCCTGGCTGACTGACTCACTAGATTGACTATTGCCACCAAAGAGTGAAAGAGAAGCTCAGATCTTGTTTATACACTTACTGTATTTTGAAAATATTGTAAATAATTTGCATGGGGGCAAAGCTATTCAAGCTGGAGGAATAGTAAAAATATCATTATAATGACATTGTCACCAATGATGATTCCCTGCGGGGGAATAAGATGATTACTTTGAGTGGGATATGAGGTTTTATTTTCTCCTCCTCTCATATTACCAACCAACTCGGGCTAAAGGCTTGAGATGATTTTTGCCAATATTTCCTACTTTTAGGTCTTGTTAATTTTTCAGTAAACTGTTTTGTCCCAGCGTTAAGCCCATATCAGGTGGTATATTATCCCTTCCCATCTCCAAAGTCCATGATTTCACCTTAGTAGCTGAGCAGCCATGATGGGAGTATTATACCACAAAAGTCTGGAAGTAGACTTTTTTGTTGGAAAATATTTTACCAATACAGCGCTGATTGAAAGTCAGCCACAACTTACAGAAGAACTTTTTAAAATCCTAAATAATTCTGCTTATGGTATATATTATGGATAGTTTAGAAAGGAAATTTTAAAGAAAGATATTTAGAAGGTTGAACAAGGAATCCTTTGAAGGGACCTAAAAACTCTTAACTCTATACCAACAAGTGTTAAGTAACTAAACACAAAAGGTAAAAATCCTGTGGCTTAACTCTAAAGTCTTTTGCATTTGAGATTGAAGGCTATCTTTAACTTCAAAGTAAAAAACAACAGTAATAATCGAGAGTGTGTTGCATTAATATTACTTTATACTTGCTAAATTGAATTAATCTTAAAATTTTGTAAAATGTTAAAATTTACCGAAGTCGATAGTAAAAAATATATGAAAATATGTTGACAGTCCCATAGTTTTTCTAGGCTCTTTTGAATAATCATTACACTTTGGTATTAATATTAACAGAGTCTCTTGAGTAAGGTACTGGTAAGGAATCTGTTCTTTTGAGATTGAATAGTATAGAAAAGCTAAAGTATAGAAACCAGGAACCAATTTAGGTATAAGCAAAATGAGGGAATTGCCAAATTGTAAATTGGGCTTTGTTTGGGGATTTTTTTTAACAGTCTAAACAAATGTAAATAAGACAGACTGAGTCTTCTAGTGAGATTCTAAAACTGTGTTCTAATTTAAGTCCGAACAGGAATTAAGAATAAGTCAAAGTGAATTTGATCGCCAAGCAGAGATTACCAGGCTTCTGCTAGAGGGAATTAGCAGTACACACGTAAGTGTTCAATTATTGGAAATTCATTTAAAACAAAAGTCCTAAGGCAATTTGGGGAGGAAAAACTTAACTTACTCTTTTCCGTTATATATCAAGAAAATTTTAATTCTGTCATTTTCCAAGATATGTAAAGAAATATTTTAAATTTTTGTTATACCTGATCACCTATTTCTCCATCCTTATCGTATCCACTTGCTGGTATTTACTGGGTAAGCAGTTTGTTACTATGCTGAGATCAGTCTTAAGCCTTGTAATAAGATGCTAATACTGGTGGTTCTCCTGCATTACAGTGTTGTGCTGTCTCTGCTTTGCATTTGCCACTTTAAGCAGATTGATTACAGAGCTAAAAACTGTAACTTTCTTTCACAGGCCCATCACCTTCGCTGTCTGCATGACTTTGTAGAAGCCCAGATGACTTACTATGCCCAATGTTACCAATACATGTTAGACCTCCAGAAACAACTGGGAAGGTGATAATTTACTTTTCACATATAATACTCTTGAAAAAAGAAATTGCTCTGCTTTTTACATGCGAACTAATAGAAGGGATGAAGATTAGAATTAAAAGCTTTTTAGAATTAGATTTATTTTTCTTTTTTTAGGAAAGTAATTGTCAGACTTTTGAAGTCACAAAACATTCAGTGCTCTCTGGCATAGAAGGATGTTAACAGAGATGATAATTTAAGCGAATATACCTTTTTAATGTTCCACAAAGTGTTTGAGTTCACTTTTCTTTTGCTGCTGAATACTTTTTGCTTTTGGTTAAGGAAATACAGTTGCACTGACACGTAGGTTTTCTGAAAGATAAACTAATTTGTACTTATTAATTCATCACAATATTGAAATATTGAACTTTTTGAACAATATTGAAAGTTCAATATTGTGAACTTTTTTCTGAAAAAATGTTTTAGAATATTCTATAAACTTCACATTTGGATGTAGACTTCACACCAGCTAATCTGTGATTATTTTGAGTATGACAATATACATTAAGGCAAAATGATAGTATGTAAGGCACATAGCTCAATTATTCATCAATTATTTGTTGACTACCTGCAATATGCTAAGCACTTTTTTATATTCCAGGGTTATATTAGTAAACAAAACAGGGAAAAACATTTGCCTTTATGGACCTGACACTGTAAGGTGCCACCAGAAATAAGATTATGTACCCTAAGCATATGTGGTCTCTGTTCTCAAAACACTTAGTGTAGGTATAAATATTGGCCATTGGTGGATAGACCATGTGAGTGGGAAGATAAAAGTACAGAGTTATTTGTGACTTAGCCACCTCTAACAAAGTTTTGCCAAGTGAAATAATTTTAGTAGAAATAATCTAGATGAAAAAAGGAACACAGCTGGACATTTTCCAAGCAGAGGAAGAACATGTATATAAAAAGCCTCAAGGAAAGCGAGAGTAGTATGGTGAGTTCAGGGGACTGACGGTGGTCCATTCTTGTTAGAGCATAGTGTTCGCATTAAGAGTGGAATAGTAGCTGAGTCTAGAGGAACTAGGAGGCTCATACAATGTGTGGCCTTCAAAGTAAGTTGTGGTAAGGAGTTTGGGATTTATATAGTGAGAAACCTTTAAAGCAAGGGAGCAATATGTGACATTTGAAGGTGGAAGATCTAGACAAATTGTTTAAGGAAATAAGGTAAAAAGGCTCAACGCCTGTTGCAAGGTGGTTACTGAGGGTGGCAGGTTCAAACCCGGCCCAGGCCAACTAAACAGCAATGACATCTGCAACAAAAAATACCCAGGCATTTTGGCAGGCACCTATAGTCCCAGCTACTTGGGAGGCTGAGGCAAGAGAATCACTTAAGCCCAAGAGTGTGAGGTTGCTGTGAGCTGTGACGCCACGGCACTCTACCGAGGGTGACATAGTGAAAAAAAAAAAAAAAGAAGGTAAAAAATAGTTACTTTGCTGTTCCTTTCTGCACATTAATCCTTCAAAACTGGGCGTAAAATAAAATGAGACACATCCACAAAACCAGTTTTGGATCTTAAAAATGAGTTATAACCCACTGGTATTAGTTATTTTAATAGAATTTACAGAAGAATTTACATTTGTATATGTTATAGGTTTTGTTAGAGATGTAACTATCTGAAGGCAGAACGCTGCTTTATCTCCGCATCATTACAACTATTTTAAGCCTAGGAAGCCTTAGTACTTCTTTTCCACTTGTTCTGAAACTCTGGGAGTACAGCAAGGGGGTTATTCTTGGTACCATTCATATTTATATTATGCTTAAAGCCACCCAGTGCTTGAAACTCAGGCATGCAAGCAAAATCTAGTTATTACTGCATTTGAGGATAGCCCCAACATTACAGAGTAAAACCAGTGCTTTTCTTCTAGATAAAAGTCTAGCAGCTCTAGCTTATCTCTTAGCCCTCAAAAAATTATATTGCTGCTGAGAACCAATAACAGTGAGGGAAATTTCATCTCTTTAATTTGTTGTAAATTATGTTTGTTAAGAAAGTTCATAGTGGCTCAGTGCCTGGGGCTCAACGGGCTAAGGCGCCAGCCACGTACACCTGAGCTGGCGGGTTCAAATCCAGCCTGGGCCCGCCAAACAACAATGACGGCTGCAACCAAATGGCCAGGCATTGTGGTGGGCGCCTGTTAGTCCCAGCTACTTGGGAGGCAGAGGCAAGAGACTCACTTGAGCCCAGGAGTTGGAGATTGCTGAGAGCTGTGATGCCACCACACTCTATCCAGGGTGACAGCTTGAGGCTCTGTCTCAAAAAAAAAAAAAGAAAGAAAGTTCATAGAAATATTCAAATGCATAACTCCACAACTCATCCAGATCCACACCAATAAATTCAAAAGCTATTTATGAAGAGTAGAGCCAGGTTGTATTGTTAATAATTGTAATAACAGTACCAACAAGTAACAGTAGTAATGAATAACAGCCATCACTTCTACAGGGCTTAAGGTATGCCCAGGCACACTCTCAGATACCTCACATGTGTGACTAACTTTATAATCCTCACCTCCAAAAGAGGTAGGAATTATTCAGATTTTAAAAATGAGGAAACAAGTACTCATCACAAGGTTAGTAAATGTATTTTAATAAATAGAAGGCTTTTACATATCAACTTACAGTGGCTTGACATTATTGTAATATGAGTAATTTCTACAGTTTTTTTAATGTATCAATAAAAGTTCTTAGAAGAGAATATGGCCTTGCAATTTTTTTTTTAAGTCTTTACAAAACTGACTTAGGTAGACGTCAGTGGCTAAGCAAAGACTAATTATCCTAGTAAGTTTACAAGTAAAATTACATGGTATAAAAAAGCCACGTGTATACATACATTTAAATTAAAAGAGAGCTTATTCTTTTATCTTCAGAAGTGTACATATTTAATCATGCTGAGGAACCAAGTTCACTGACAAAGGGATGCTAGGAAATGCATTCTTAAATTTAGAGTATAAAACCTGAATGAGAAATTATTTATTTTTATTATTAGAGCCCTTTATCCAAGAAACATCTGCTTTTAATTGTTAAAAGGCACCGTTCTAGGCATGGAGGATAGCATACACTTAAACAAAACAACCAAAATTCCTGCCTTCATGGAACCTACATTCTATTTGGAGGTAGAAGGGAGAGGAAAATCAATATATATGTAAGTTACATAGTATATTAGAAAGTCATTAATGCTACAGAGAAAAGCATGTCAGGGAAGTACCTTGGTGGGATAGAGAAAGATGTGAGAAAGCAAAGCATGTGGCCATCTGAGAGCTGCCCCAGAAGAGGAAAGAGCAAGTACACAAACTCTGAAGCAGGAACAAAGCTGGCACGTTGTAGAACAGAGAGGAGGGGAAATGAATGGAAGAGACATGTAGGGCTTCTCTGCTCAGAGATGAGGAGTGGTTGGAAAATTTTGAGTTGAAGAGTGATATAATTTGATTTTAGGCTTTAACAGGATCATTCTAGCTGCTGTATTGAGGATTGATGTTAGTGGGCATGGATGGAAACCAACAGATCTGTTTTTGAATTTAATGCAATGATTTAAGCAGTAATCCAGTTAGAAGATGATGGTGGTTTGGGTCTGGGTGATTATGGTAGATCTGATGGAAGTGGCCAGATCCTGGGCATATTTGAAAGCTAGAGCCAACAGGTTATGGTAGATGTGATGGAAGTGGCCAGACCCTGGGCGTTTTGATTTTTTGTTTTTTGTTTGTTTGTTTTGTTTTTTTGCAGTTTTTGGATGGGGCTGGGTTTGAACCCGCCACCTCTGGCATAGGGGGCTGGCGCCCTACTCCTTTGAGCCACGGGCACCGCCCATCCTGGGCGTATTTTTAAAGTTGAGCCAGCAGGATATGGTAAATGTGATGGAAGCAGTCAGTTCCTGGGCGTATTTTAAAGCTGGAGCCACATAGGACAAACTATGTGAATATAGGATTTGAGTTAAGAATTTTGGCAAATTTTTGGCCTGAGTAACTGAAAGAGCAGAGTGGTGATTATTAAACAGGGAACACCCTGAAAAGGGATGGGGATAAGGAAAGCAGTTAGGTATATCAAAAGTCCAGTTTTAGACACGTTATGTTTGAGATGCCTAAGCATTTAAAGTGGAGATATCCAAATTTAGGATACGCATGTCTGGAATGTGGGGACAGGGGTGAATTAGAGATATAAATGAGAGTCTTTAGCATATCAAAGATATTTAAATATATGAGACTACATGAATCACCAAAGGAGTAAGTGTAGAGAAAAGAAGATGACCAAGGACTGAGCCCTGAAATACTCCACCATGGAGAGCTGAGGAACCAGGCAAGAAGGATGGTAGGGAGTGAGGAGCTGTGTAAACCAAGAGTGGCTTAGAAGTGAGGTGAAGTCAAGTAAGTGAAGGAGATCTGTGAAAATGAAAGGGAGTGGTCGCTGGATAGGTCCTGTGAGTTAGAAGACTGAATTGACTGTTGGATTTGGAAACATTGAAGTCATTGCGGACCTTGATAAGCGTACTTTTGGAGAAACAGTAGGGGCAAAGTGTGTCAGTAACCTAAGAGACTGGGAGAACAGGAACTGTGACAGTAAGTTTAGGTGCTAGGGTAAAGAGAAACAGAGAAATGGAGCAATAGCCAAGGGAGAAAGTAAAGTCGAGCAATTTTTTGTTTTTTAAGATAGAAATAAGAGGGTGTTTGTAAGCTGATGAGAACCATAGAATAGATGGAGAAATTATGATAATGTGGGAGAGAAAGAAAACAAATGCTAGAATGATGTCCTTGAGGCAAAGGAGATGAGATTTTGTGTTTCCTGGGAGAATAGCCTCAGGAGCATAGACAGCTTATCTGTCATAAAAAGGAAGATGACAAAAGCATGGAGTTTCCTGGTTGGTCTTTTTCCTCTCAGTTAAAAGCAAGTACCTCATCATCTGGGTGTAATGGTTAGGGAGAATTGCTGGAATTTTGAGATGGGTGAGAGTGAGACAGTATGAAGTAGTCATCAGAAGAATGGGAAGTGAAAGGGAATGAACTAGAAAAATGTCCTAGAATAGCCAGGCAGCATTTTGGACCTCTTGAGGGTCCTAGTCATAAAGTGAATGTAAAACCAAGCAGCAAGCTTTTCTGTTTTTCTCCTTTCACAGTAGAGGCATGGACACTGAGTAGGTAAATAGGGAGGTTTTTACCCATGAGTACAGTGATATGAGGGGCATAAAGGATGAGGGCAAAGGGGGTAATTATAAGTAATCAACTGTGGACATGAAACAGAATCATAGGTCCTAGTAGTCTTGTTTAAATGAGAGTACTAGAAAGAAAAAGTTGATGGTTAGAGAATGGGATGGTGGAAATTACAATAATTGGAGGGTTGTAGTTACTGAAGTTGATAGGGTCTAGATGTAATCAGGGGAATGGGTGACTGAACTAGGATCAGGTATAGAATCACTAGAAGAGTCAGTGGATCTAAGAGACCAGAGTGTTAGAAGAATGGTCTGTGTAATCACCAAGAATTAGGTAGGATATAGTGTCAGTGAGCTAGCAGTTAAAACCTAGAAATGAAGAAGAGGGAGTGAGGCATCTGTAGGTGATTGCAGCAAGAGAAAGTGGGTAGTTAATAGTCAAATAACATGAAATTGAAAGATTGGATGAATCACTTGAAACAAGTGATTAGGGAAAACAGTCTAAAAGTGGGAATGAGTAACATGGGACTCCTACTCCATTCACCTCATGGTTCAATGATAAAAAGGGAGATAGGAGATAAACGCTAGCATAAAGAAGTAAAGAGAAGGTTTAAAGAAGAGGTTTAAAGATACAAGGAATTT
The DNA here is from genome assembly GCA_963574655.1 of Perodicticus potto. NCBI lineage: Eukaryota > Metazoa > Chordata > Mammalia > Primates > Lorisidae > Perodicticus > Perodicticus potto. The sequence goes on along the minus strand of CAUYRH010117695.1, from coordinate 33,571 downwards.
TGCTGTTGGCTGATTTACAGGTGGTACAATGGTCATAAAGAGAAAAGGGGAATTTTATATTCTGGAGGGATGCATTTCATCCAGCAGCTTATGTGAGAGGCCTTTTATATTTTAACTAATGGATTTATTAAAATAGAAATACAAATGTTTACAAATAAATTCTAACCTTAGAAATGGTTGAATTAGAATGATTATAGGCCAGCTATTTTATATTGTTTTCCATTTAGTATTATTGGAGAAATAGCAGCCTTAAGTTGAAAATTCAAATTGTTTATTCACATTGGTCACAAGATTCACTGATTGCTAGTAAAAGTTTTTTTTTCTAAAAATAGAATAAAATGAACTGGAGAAATTGGACCCATTCTCCCCTTGACTCTTCTGTTTCATTATGATAATTATCCTTCATAACTTATTATTTAATGTTTATCTCCTGACTTGTCTATCTTAAGGGAATGGCTTTTTGTTTGGTATTGTTTTGAGACAAAGTCACCCTCTGTTGCCCCAGCTAGAGTGCAGTGGCATCATTGTAGCTCATGGCAGCCTCAAACTCCTAGGCTCAAGTGATCCTCCTGCCTCAGCCTCTGAGTAGCTGGGACTAGAGGCACTTGCCACCACACCCAGCTACTTTGTTCTATTTGTAGTGGAGACAGAGTCATGATCTTGCTCAGGCTGGTCTCAAACTCCTGACCTTGTGATATTCTTGCCTCAGCCTCCTAGAGAGCTAGGATTACAGGTGTGAATCACCATGTTTGGCCGTTATTTCATCTTTATGTCTTCTGCTGTGATATTAATGCTGAGTAATTGATGCTCAATAAATATTTGCCATTTGATTGAATAGGAAAATGTGGACTGGTTTTGATATTTCTCAAGGAATTAATTTGAGAAAGTTTCATTCTTGAAGTAGCATCTAAGTTTTTTTTTTATTTAACAATTCATAAAGAGAGGAAAACACTAATAATACTGAAGTTAGCCATTATGTCTTTTCTAAAATTTTAGTTAACTATTCTAAGAACAGCTTTGAAATACTCTTTCAAAGATTTAAGATTTGATTACCAGGTGAATTGTCTCTAGTGTAATTGAGCCAACGGGGGAAAGGAGGATGGCACATTTTGTCATTAAAGTATTATAAACACCTGTAAATCTTTATCCAGCATGATAAAAATTGGTGAAAAGTAAACAGTACAACTAAGTAGTGTTACTGAGGAACTTTAATCACTTCAAAGTAAATAATTAGCAGTTTTCTTTTCAACAGTTTTCCATCCAATTATCTTTGTAACAACAATCAAAACTCTGCGACACCTGCACCATCTGTTTTACCAAATGTGATTGGTTCTTCTGCCATGGCTTCAACAAGTGGCCTAGTAATCACCTCTCCTCCTTCCAACCTCAGTGATGTTAAGGAGTATAGTGGCAGCAGGAAGGCCAGGGTACTTTATGATTATGATGCTGCAAACAGTACTGAATTATCACTTCTGGCAGATGAGGTGAGTAATGTGGGTATGAGAAGAAAAGTCTATCACAAACTTATATACCTTCTAATATAACAAATGCAAATTCTTCATTAGTGTATCATGAATCATAGATTTCAGATAGGTATATTAACATTTTATAAAATTTTAATTGCAGTAGAGTAAAAGAATGTCACAGAAGTATTTAAAACTTTTAACTGCTAAATAATTTGAAGGTGTATAGTACTGCCTCTTATAAAATCTTTTCTCTTTCAGCAAAATTAATATTTAAAGTTCTTTGGTAATTTATTAATGCAAATCTGATTTGTTTTTGTGTTTAATTTTTAATGTAGTTAACAACTGGAAATATTTTATTTTGTAGGTGATCACTGTGTTCAGTGTCATTGGAATGGATTCAGACTGGCTAATGGGGGAAAGAGGAAATCAGAAGGGCAAGGTGCCAATTACCTACTTAGAACTACTCAATTAAATAGGTGGACTGTGGAAAGATTATCCATCATGACATTGTATTTATATACAATTAACTCTAAAGCAGGTTTAAGTATCTTCCATGTTAATGTCTTGAAAGACTAAAAAGAAAATGCCAGCTATCAGAAATTGGCCTTTCTGCCAGTAAAGTTGCATGATAAATATTTCATTACAGAATTTGTTAGAGCTTTCATGCCAAGGATGTTTTCTTACAAAATTCTCTTTTTACTGAAGTTTCACTAATAAGCAGCTTCTACTTTTGAGCCTTGACTTAAAGCAGAAGAACTGTTTTCTACTGAATTTTTCATTAACAGCAAGCTTTTTCTTTTATGTAAAATAAATCTATTGTGAATTGATATCAGTGACTCATTTATTAGGTATAATTAATAGCCAAAGAATAAAATTAAAATTTGTTTTCAACTTTTGGTTTAAAAGCTCCAGGAATATAAACCTCTTTTTTGAAGAATAGACTTTCTAAATTCTTCCATCAACAGAAATGCCATGTTTACCTTGTTTTCCAACAGAAATCAAATGATTTCACTACTATGTTTTGATGACTTACTTTTGGGTTTTTTGTTGTTGTTTAAACACTACTGATTTCTTTTAAATTTAAGAAGAACTAGATTTTGAAAAGCATTACCATATTTCTCTGATAAATTTATAGTTAAGGTTCTAAAACATCTGGTACAAATGCAGTTCACTAAATACGGTTTTAAGATTATTTGAGTGACACAATTTAAAGCATAGTCAGAGTTAGATCAGTAAGAATATACTTCAGTAAAGAGGCATTGTTCTTAATAACAAATCTATATAAAAATATGAATTAATGTAGTTACATTCATCATAAAGTAAATTATACACAAAAGAATAAATTTTTGGTTTCTCTGAGCTTACTATTAAAATATTAAACTTATTAATAAAATATTTTGGTCAGGATCACTGGTTAATAAAACACACTAATGAAATGATCAGTGATACATTTGAAGCCAGAAAATTGCTACTTGGGCCATTGCTATCAGTCACCAAAATGGCAGGTTGTTTTCATTTTAAGCCTTCTGTTCTCATTCTCATTTATTCATTCAACAAACATTTGTTGAGGGCCAGGTACTATATTAACCGACTATGGATACTTTCCCTGAACAAGATATCCATTGTCCTTACCACTGCAGGAGCTTAAAGACCAATAAAGGATACAGAAAAATAAAGGAATAGTTGTCCTATAGGATCAGTACTATCATAGAAAAAGTATAGGATACTGCATTTGGGAGTCATCTAACAGATTTCGGGAATGACAGAGGGTTTGGGGAATAAGTGTTCAGATAGAGGGAAAGAGATGTTGCCAGGTTTGTAACAAGACAGCATAGCACATTCTGACAACAACAAGTAATTTGCTCTGGCCTGAGGATGAAGTACTAAAGTTCATTTATTCAGGAAATGCTAATTTATCAACAAATGTTTTGGTACTTTACAAAAAAGATAAATACTTACACATTTTAAAATAACCTTTTGTGTTAAGAGTTCCTAATATGTTAATAATTTATTAATAATTCACACCCCAAACTTTACTGTAGTTGTTACCCTTTTATTTCTGTTCTATGAGACAAAAATTCTTCTACAATTGTAGTAGTTGTATGAGACATTTAGACTGTCCCTGTGAATTGCCGTATTCTTAACCCCAAAAGCTGCTCATGCTGGTTAGTTTTTATATGAAGCTATTTTTCCCCCCTCAGAGAGGGAGTCCTATGGCCTAGTATACCATTGATTCTGATTTAAGCTTTGAAAGATTGTACCGAAATTTCAGGTCATCTTAAATAGCAACTATAAATTGGGTTTATAGGAAGATAGAGTAGTAAATAGTAAAGAGTAATGGAATAAAATAGTCCTGGATTTAAATCCAGTCTTCCTCACGTACTAAGGCTCTTCGAGCTTCAACTCAGATGTATAACTGCCATTTCCTTACCAGTAAAATATTAATTATTCTACCTTAGGCTGATTGTAGGGTTATATAGCAGATGTTGTCTTGTATTTCAGGTGTTTTTTTAGGGAAAGGTTTGGCATATAGTAAACATTCTGTAAATACAAGTTTCTTCACATAAGCCCCTGGAGCTTCCCGACCTACCAAAACTGGGCCTTGTTTATGACTATGTACCAGAGGAACCTCCTTTATATTTGGATCTGTTTACTCCTTATCCATCCCTCTCCACACCCTCTTTAAATCAGACCCCAATCTAGGTTTAACCTCTCCACCGGCAGGATTATCAGAACTTTGTTTTCCATCAGATGAATGTTGATTATAATAACCCAGTAATCTACAGAAGTCTTCAATAATGCCAAGTTTCAAAGGCTTCTTATATCTTTGTCTACCATAAATCTACCACAATATGTAGGCTTGCTTTTATGTTTCTTACATTTTTATTTTAATGAGGTTTTGTTGGGTTGGTTAGTTTTTTTGTTTTGTTTTGGTTTTGGCTTATTTTAAAGTCATATGCTTAGTTTTTACTCAGGTAGAGGCCCATGAAGTTCTTTCCTTAGGAAAGAAAGCTTAGGAAGCCTATTCATAGTGCAATTCAGAATTGTTTAATAAGCTCTGTGCACTTGAGCTTAATCTAAAAGTATAGTAACATGTGAAGGATACACATATGAATAAAATAATAACCTAGGAAATAATTGTAGGCTCTTCTACAAACAGAAAATAAGTGATTGGATCGTGTCTCCCTTTATCCTTTTGCCTAACCTAAAATGTCACTGTGTTAAAAATTTTTCTATGGTGCTAATCAGAAAAATCCATATTGTAGGAGATGAGGTAACAGAGAGATGGCTTCATAGTTTGGCCTATAGCCAACTTTGCCACAACCCCTTCTCCAGATAAGATGAAGTGGCTCTTACCTCACGATGAGTCTCAAAGTCTGGGAAACGAGTTCCACAAAAACAACTGGCTTTTCTTCCATATTATACTAATTAGAAAGTCTACTTAGTAGAGCAGGGGTTGTTGAATTGTGATCCCCAGGGTGGCAATATCAGCATCTCCTAGAAACTCTTAGAATGCTGATTACTACTTCTAAGGAAGTGCTTTCTACTTTCATTTGCACTTTTGTTTTCAAGGGCCTGTGGAATTAGTCTTCCATGTGACAGCTTTTTCAGTATTTTAAGACAAAAACTGGGTTTTCTGGTCTTTATTATGTTCTAGCACTAATCATAATTGTAATTTTATATATGGTAATTTTTATAATTTATTTGTTTAGTCTTACATCTGTCATTCTCAAATTCAGACTCCCTGAGACGTGGACTATGATTTTTTTTGGTCAGAGTTAAATTCCTAACTCTTAGCACAAGACTTACCACATAGTATGTACTCAATAAATATTTGTTGAATGAAAGAAAAAGTACAAATTCATATGCCTTCCCCAAGACCCACTGAATCAAACTCTGGGGGTGGGACCCATCAATCTGTTATAACAAGCCATTTGAGTGACTTGCACTCTTAAAACTTGAAAACCACAGTAGTAGAACTAAGAGAACTAGCATTTCACCTTCAGGCCTACTATCTGACATCACTTGAAAAATTTTCTCTGCCTTTCGAAACCCTTACCAGCAACATTGCTCTCAAGTGTAGGGGAACCTTCTGATCTGTGTTACTAGTGGGCGTGAAGGTAAAAGTATAGGCGTAATAGGGAATATTGCTTAGAATACCAGTACTTGGTAGCTGTGGAGGGTTTCTAGAAATGGATCCCTTGGTGGAAAGAAGGCTAGGCAGTACCACCATTCATGTTTTCACTCAGCACAGTGCCTTTTAATTGGTAACAACCAGTTAACATCAGATGCCCTGATGAAACCATTAAAGCAGTATCAGACTAACGTGCACATCCCTGTGCCTCTCGTGTCTCTCAGCTCTGCTTTCATTCCTACTTCAAGGGAAATTTTTTAAGAATTGTTAATGCTTTTTTATAATAGGACTCGTAGCCATGTTGGCAAAAAGAAAACAATAAAAATACAGTTAAGATAACAATCACTTATAGTTCCACCATCCAGATAGAACCACTGTTACTTAGGTATATGGCCTTCCAGACTTTACTGTGCATTTATAGATTTTTTAATGGGATCAAATTATACTGTTTTGTAACTTTTTTTTCACTCGACAATGCCATGACTATCTTGCTGTGTCAGATTTCTACATCTTTTTTAATGGCTGCATGATATTCTATCATATGTGCCATGTTTTATTAAACTATTGTTGAATTTTTAGGTTTCCAAGTTCTCATTAATAAAGTGCTAAAAAATGTTGTGTTGCTAAAATCTTTTATGTGTTTTTAATTATTTTCCCAAAGTGAATACTTTGAAATAAAATTGCTAGTGGATAGAGTATGCCAGTTTTTAAAAACTTTTGTTACTGCCACACTGTCCTTTAAAAAACTTTTAAGCGATTTACACTTTTATCAGCAGTATATGAAAAGATACTCTCTTGTTGGAGGGCATCCAGCAGAATATTCTGGAGTCTTTGTATTCTCATCTTTGGAGATAAGAAGTAAGATAAAAAGACCCTACAGGATTAAAACAAAAATGAGTCTTAAATTTTTCTGACATGACATTATTTACCGTTCTCCCTTCTGTCGTGTATTTTATGACGTTTTGTGAATGTTTGTAGTACTAGCTGCCTCTTTTATTCAGTCTCCTGGAAGCATTGTGACCTTTCTGACTCGGGCTGAAATGGTAGAACAATCTTAAGCAGACTGGAATCTTGTAACTTTAATGCAGGCTCGCTGTTGATCGTTGCAGGGAGCATGACCATAGTGGGGAAAGCAGGACTTGAGAAGGTGGGCAGAACAAAGGCATTCCCCACTGGATGCCTGGCCTGCATCAATCATTAAATCTCTTAGAGCCTGCTTGCTCATTTCTAGAATGAGAGTAACATAAACCTACCTCACTGTTAACAGGATTAGCTATATTATGAATAAAGTGGCTGACACCTAATAGATGATAAATAACTTACTAGGATTTCCAGATGACCTTTAGAGCTGTTGTTACTGTCAACTTCTGTGGAGTAAATATCATTGCCATTGTCAAATCTTCCTTAAAAGTCATCAACAATAAATGAACATTGCCTTGTATATCCTACCATATGTACTTAATCTAGCTCTTGTGGAATCTGGTTCATTTTTATAGTCAGGTATTCCAGTAATCTAACTAGATAAAACTCTCAGACAAGGTGTCTCACTCTGTCTCCCAGACTGAAGTGCATGGTGCTGTCATAGCTCACTGGCATCTTGAGCTCCTTGGGTTCAAGCAATCTTCCTGCTTCCACCTGCCAAGCAGCTAAAACTATGGTAGGACTACAGGCACACACCACTATACCTGGCTAATTTGGTGGGTTGGAGGAGAGAAGAGGGTCTTGCTATGTTGCTCAGGCTGCTCCTGAATCCCTGGGCTCAAGTAATTCTCCCATCTTAGCCTTCCAAGCCACCAGGCTAGGCCCATGTTGTTTTTAAATGGTGAGGACATGTCAGTCATGCCAAATCTCCCTTCTAACTGAAACTGCCCCATTCTTGGCTCACAGCTGATCTTTGTGCTTTGAAAGATTGGACCTCTACCTGTGAGAGCTTGACACAGAAGACTCAGCTCAATAAAGATAATTAGCCAAAGTCCCAATAGCATCTCCAGAAGTGGATAACACAGAATTGATTGATCCATACTGAAAGAAATTTATTTAGAGAAATATCTGAATTATTAAAGTTGCTCAGCAGTATTTCAAGAAGGCAGATGTCCGAGGATTAACAGCAACAGTAATCAAAGTACACAAAGCCCCAGAAACTAACCCATTTTAACATTTGGATGAACCTTGGTAAATTTAGCATCTGGTTTGTTGATTGTAACTCAAACAACTCAACAAATAAGGAGTAAATAGTAAAAGTTAAGAGTATTGTAAGTAAGGAGGCTATACAGGAGGTTTTCAGGTTTATGAGAACAAGTAAAAGAACTGATTAGCGGTGAAAGGAGATGGACTGCCATTATAAATAACTTTTCTAAGAACATGATGCATCAGGGTTCAGGGCACGTGTATCCACCTAGTCCCATGTTTTCTAGTGAAATTCAGAGACCTTAAGTCCCTGGAGTACACAGGGTTCCCAACAACCATGCACTTTGATGCCTGCCTACATTCCCTATATAGTCTTCTTGTCTTTGACTCCACCTGAAGATTCTCTACTCATTTGTCAAGAGTAATCTCAAACATTCCTTTCTCCATGAAGATATTCTGGACTCCCTCAGGCAGAACTGTGTACACACAACTATGGCAGTTATTGCCCTGGATTGCAATTACTTGATAATTTAGCTGAATTTAAGGACAGGGATTTTGTGTCCCCTAACAGCTAGTAGCACACCTATAGCAGAGTTTCAGCAAACCCCATAGCTGCTTGCAGCATTCTGATCTCTGTGAGCAATCTATCAATGATTAAGACTGAGTGCTTGCTATTATGTATACTTGCCTAAGAAACACTTTTGAACATCAGTATTGTAGAAAACACTTATCTATGTTTCTCAGAGAGTAAACCCCAGAATCTATTCTCGTTATTTCTATCCTCCTAACTCTGGTTAATTTTACAGTGCTCATCACTGACTTGTACTTTGCAAATAGTAATCTGTTACAAATGGACTTCTGCTGGCTACCTCAATACTTCAAATTTAGGATCAGTCACCTCAAAGTAGAACTGGGGTATTTCCATTGTCACACTTTTCTGTGTAGATATAGTCTGTAAATGGGTTAAATTTCCTTTCTTCTTTCCTCTACCTCTTTTTTCACCCTTCCTTTTTTCCCATTTCTATGCATACTCCCTTTCCCTTTTTTCAAAAAAGATGAGAAAGTGTCCAACACATAACAGGAGAAAGGTAAATGTACAAAAGCACAAGGATAAAATAGAGTATATAATAGGAGCTCTTGCTCACTTGCTATTTGTGAATAATGAATCTGACTTCTATTTCTAGGAGCCAAAGAAGGAAGCATGATCAAACTTCAAATTGACTGTTCATGTAGAAACGCGCTGGTTCTCAGGAGAGGGCCACTCGTGAAGGAGAAGCACTCACAAAGGGGGCAGTGAGGACATCACCAGGCACCAAAGCATAGTTAACAAGAGGCCAGAGTTCTTGCCCTGATCCAGGGCTTAAATTTTACATGACTGCTGCACTGCTGTTTACATCAAACTGGGATAATAAATGAGCACAAGGTGATTCACATTAGCACCTGCAATACAAGGTCTCTGAGGCTTCACCAGCCAGGTTGTCAGGAAATGGAGACTCCCCTGCCCTACTTACATGTATTCTGAGAATCTCCAGTGACACTGACTTATGTCCCCAAATGAGTCCTCTTCTCCCTTCTACTTGCTCATGAAGAGGGGCCCTCCCCCCACCTCACACACCCACCCCAATAGCCTTGAAAACTTTCTGTGGTCACTGCCAGTGACGTTGGGGTTTAATGGGCTGAAAGTTAGTAAAATTTGAAGTTCACCCCTGGCCTCTGATGAAGCATTCTGCAGAAGTGGGTAAGGAATGCTGTTTTAATTAATAGAGCTTAACTGGAAGCAATGCGGTCACCCACAAAGACTGAAAATCTTACCTCAGTTACCTGATGGAGTTCTCGTCCTCACTGATAACAACTAACGGGACCCTCGCCCTGACAATCTCATGGTGATGGGACCTTATCCAGACACCACTTCTTGCTGACAGCACTACCTACAGCCCCCAAAGCTTGGCTCACAGCTGCCTCAGCTAGAGATAAAAACCAGGACACTATGACGTGGTGAGAGCCTGTCCTTCCTTCCCTATTATACCCACTTGAGGGCCTCAGCTCAACTCTCTAAGGCACCTGGCACCAAACCCCAGGCTGGGTACCAGTATGGGTCCATGCCTATTAGGAACCAAGCCGCACAGGGAGAGGTGAGTGGTGGGTGAGCCAGTGAAACATCATCTGCATTTACAGCTACTGCCCACAGTTCACACCACCTCCTGAGTCTTCCTCGTGTCGTTTCAGCCGCAGCATTAGATTCTCAGAGGAGCAGTAACCCCACTGTAAACTGCGCATGCGAGGGATCTAGGCTGTGGCTCCTTATGAGAATCTAATGGCTGGTGATCTGAGATGCAGCTGAGATGGTGATGCTAGCGCTGGGGAGCAGCTGCAAATACAGAGCAACATTAGAAGAGAGGTTTGTCTGCTCAGAGACCATCATAAATCAATTGCTTGCAGACTCATATCAAAACCCTAATAGTGAGCGGCAAGAGACAATGAAGCCGCATCTGTGACAGTCTTCATAAGGGCAAGTGAACATCTTTAATTATACAGCCTCATCTAGTGATAGGCTTTAAGTCAGAATCCAACACATTTTAGTCCACACGTGGTCTGCCCATTATTTTATTTACTGCTATCTCCTGCACCGAGCCCTTCTCTCAGTTTTGTAAACCCACAAGCTAACCCTAGCAAAAGTGAGTAAAACACAAAGTCACTGCACAACTTCTTTGAAAAGGGGAAAAGACCCAATAATGAGACAACAAAAGACTCTAAGACTGCTAACAAAATGAAAGCTGCATTTAAAAGAAAATACCAAGAATCCCACTTACGTTACAGGTTCATTTCAACAGGTGATTGCCACAGAAGCTGCTTTAATATAGTTCAACCTCAGTACTGAGAGAAATAGAACCATATCCTATTACAAGGCTATAAAATTGTACTATTACTATTCTGTCCAGACAGGATGTGTTATTGCAAAACTACTTGGGCACAGAATTTCAGACTACAGTCTTAGGAACCAAAGAAGCAGCAAGTTACATAAGATCAACCTATTTCTTCATCTATAAAATACAAATTGAAATGCCCACCTCCTGAGTCTGTAGCAAACAGTAGCTCTCAAAACATGGTTCCCAGGCCAGCACCATCAGCATCACCTAGGAATATTAGAAATGTTTATCTTCAGCCCCCTACTGAATCAGAAACCTTAAAAAAGGGGCACTTTGCATTTTAATAAGCTCTAAGGTGACTTGCATGTCTGTGAGGATTATAAGAAGGAATTCCAGTAAGGGCTTGATTCAGTAACTGGTGTATAGTAAATACTTCACAATTTCTAATAATTATTATCCCTATTAGAATGTCTAAAGTAATGAATGGACTACACACTTTTCAGACAAAGTTCCATATATATTTCCCATAACAAATATTTTTGTAAGAGTTTGTCAGTTAAAAGTTTGAGATTAAGAACTCTGATAAGAACATGAGTACAAATCGCTATACTTTAATGAATTGTGTAGAAAATGAGTTAAAAATTTTTTTTGCCAAAAAGTTAATTAACTAAAATCTGTAAAGAAAAATATTCCATCTCTTCAAAAAAGGGAGTAGTTGGAGAAACAGTCAAGATTTCTCTCAGAAAACAGTCCAGGATCTGCTTCTAACATATGAAAAAATGGGACAATTGAAGTTTCAATATTTTATAGGGCAGAATATAACCATGATCATTTTGACCTGAATTTTTTAAAGGCACATGTTACCAATTGCATGATGTGGTTATAAAAAAATTTCTATCATGCATTCATAAAATGGATAACTATTTCTTGTAACTTCCTAAAGAATGTCTGAAGATAAATTTGTTTTCGAATATAACCCTAAAAAACTAAATGAATTTACCTTCTACCTAAGGTGTTCAGATATAAATCAATTATATGTTGCAAGAAACTAAAGTCATCGTGATTGTAAAATAATAGTTCACAAGTCCATTCTCTCTGAGAGCATGTAGCCATCAAGTGTGAGTGCAGTGCAGTAGAAATGAAAGTTGTGGTTATATACCTTCAGGCATATTATTCACTTAACTTCTCAGGTCCACAGATTTTTTTCATCTACAAAGTAAAATGTTTAAACCAGATGATCTCTAAGGCCCTTTTAGCTCTTGCATCATAACATGTTCTAAACAAGCAAAGTTGATACTCTGGTTTCTCTTCAGATCACATAAATCTTTCGCCTTTTACTAAACAAGCAAAGTTGGTCATGTTCTAGTAGTAATTCATGCTAACCCCAGATTATTAACTTGAACAGCACGCACAATTCTACTGGCAGGTGGTGGATAGGGTGGTTTTCTTTATTTAAGAATACGAAGCTCCTCAGTATGAATTTTCTAGAAACGGCTGACCAAAACCTTGTTTGTTTGTTTGTTTGTTTGTTTGTTTGTTTGTTTGTTTTTGAGACAGAGCCTCAAGCTGTCACCCTGGGTAGAGTGCTGTGGCATCACAGCTCACAGCAACCTCCAACTCCTGGACTTAAGCGAGTCTCTTGCCTCAGCCTCCCAAGTAGCTGGGACTATAGGTACCCATAGTGCCCGGCTATTTTTTGGTAGTAGTTGTCATTGTTGTTTGGCAGGCCCAGGCTGGATTCAAACCCGCCAGCTCTGGTATATGTGGCTGGTGCCTTAGCTGCTTGAGCTACAGGCACTGAGCCCTGACCAACACCTTGTGAGAAATTCCTCTGGAAATCCCTGTCTACATGGACTGGCCTAGACCTCAGAGGAAAAGGACACGTTTTGTGCTCAGACGTTCTACTGAATTCTAACGAGCATGTACGAGGTCAGACAATTGGGAAGCTATGCACAAACACCAGCACCTAGTCCACCCTTCAAAGCATTTTTCCTAGAATTAGCTTGTGAACTTAATTGTCAGACCTCGTATAACAACAACACTGAAGGCCATTCCAGAAAAAGAATTCCAAAATTGCTTTGAAGGGTGGACTAGGCACTGGCATTGGTGCACAACTTCCCAAGAGGAGTACTCAGAATGTGACTGTAGTGATATTCAGCAGTGAGGTATGTAGCACTTTTTCTAGTGTGAGTTCACAAACTTAATTGTCAGATCTTGTATGAAAAGTAGCATTCACAGTCTTAGGCATTATTGGGCTTTTACCACCCCTTGAAAAAATTGCTTTAAACCTGGCAAGAAAGTATACATGCCCTCATCTTACCAGGGAGAAAACAGAATTCCGAGAGCCACACAGCCGGGAGGTTGCAAACCAGGTCTCATCACTTGGCTTCCCAACTCTGAAGTCCAAGCTCTTAATCAGTCTGTTAACACAAACACCCATTCTTTATATCCAACCCTCCAAATACGGTTAACAGAGCATTATATCCTGCACTCCTTCTGGGTTAGTAACTTTTCTTGGGGCAGAAAAAGCATTGTTCTGGGCGGCGGCTGTGGCTCAGTGAGTAGGGCGCCAGCCCCATATACCGAGGGTGACGGGTTCAAACCCGGCCCCGGCTTAACTGCAAAACAAAAATATAGCCGGGCGTTGTGGGCAGGTGCCTGTGGTCCCAGGTACTCGGGAGGCTGAGGCAAGAGAATCGTCTAAGCCCAGGAGTTGAGGTTGCTGTGAGCTGTGTGACGCCACAGCACTCTACACAGGGCGATAAAGTGAGACTCTGTCTCTACAAAAAAAAAAAAGAAAAGAAAAAAGCATTGTTCTTAACATAAAGTAGCTATAAGCTACTGCTTAACCAACTAAAAACTCCTACAAAGGTCAACAAGCCAAGTGGGGAGCTGCCAGCCCTGTTACTGCCACAGCTTACAGTGCAGAGAAATCGATGTTGGCTCAAGTGAGAGGTTATCAAAGAGCAGTCTCCAGCATCTCTGGGGTTGGGACCCTGCCATCTTGAGTCTCAATAAGCTCTCTAGGTGATTCTGATGCACGAATCTGAGAACCAATTGTTTAAATAGAGAAACTTCCTTTCTCTCATTGTAAAGCTGACTCACCTGCTAAAACGATAAAAAAGAATGATAGGTCCCAAAATATTACTCCAAACTATTAAATGAAACTAAAATATATTACCATTTTACTGACTCTAATCCTTAAGCAGGCCATTCACTAATGAGTAACTTGTAAGCAAGTGAAAACACTTAGAATATAACTTTGCCAGGCAGCATTTCTGTGTGATGTCATGTCAAATCAAAAACAAATTGAATATTTCTTTGCAAGATAAAACTAAGTCTGTGGGTGGTGCCTGTAAGAGGCTAAGGCGCCAGCCACATATACCAGAGCTAATGGGTTCGAATCCGGCCTGGGCCTGCCAAACCATGACAACTACAACCAAAACATAGCCGGGCATTGTGGCAGGTGCCTGTAGTCCCAGCTGTTCGGGAAGCTGAGGAGAGAGAATCACTTAAGTCCAGGAGTTTGAGGTTGCTGTGAGCTGTGACACCATGACACTCTACCCAGGGAGACAGCGTGAGGATCTGTCTCGAAAGAAAAAAAAAAAACTAAGTCTGTGCATGATATGTGGCAAAAAATCCAAGTATTTCTAAAAAACAGATTTTTTTTAAAAAAAAATCCGGTGTCCTACTAAAAAAATTTCTTTTTTAAAAGGAAATTCCAGATGCTCCCTGGTTAGCAAAGGTCACTGATGGGCAGGATAATATATTCAAATTATTTGTTGTAGACCTATTAATTGAAGAATACAATGAAAGTTTCAGGGACTTTGAGAATTATGACATCACACTCAAATTAGCATTTTAGCTTCACCTAGTTGATGTCACCAAGATATCTAAAGAACTACAGATGGAATTGATCAAGGTCACGGTAGAGGACATTTTAAAGTCACTGTTTAATGCTAAGAAAGATCCAGTTGTGGTGGTACCTGTGGCTCAAAAGATTAGGGCACCAGCCCCATATACTGGAGATGGTGGGTTTAAACCTGGCCCCAGCTGAAAACTGGAAAGAAAGAAAGAGAGAGAGAGAGAGAGGAAGAAAGAGAGGAAGAAAAGAAAGAGAGGAAGAAAGAGAGAAAGAAAGAAAAGTTAGAGGGAAAGGGAAAGGAAAGAAAGGAAGATCCGGTTGAAATATGAGAAAATGCAATAGAATACTCATTCCTTCAGCAACATGCCCCCAAAATGCATTCTTGCTTTTTCAGCCACTTTTGCTATAATTCTACTTTCTCCTGCCTAACTCAAATCAAGATGCCCTTAAGATCACAAATGACTGATACTCGTCTAGAGGTTCAACTGAAACTGTGGACCTCCATGCTGCAACCAAATCTTCAAATGCTTCCCAACAAAAAGAAGACACAACAAAGCCATTAAAAGGTTAGTTAATTTACAAAATGAACAAATGGTTTTCAATTTTTTTTTTTTTTTTTTTTGAGACAAAGTCTCACTCTGTCACCCTGGGTAGAGTGTCATGGCATCATACTTCACAGCAACTTGAAACTTGTGGGCTCAAGTGATCCTCTTGTCTCAGCCTCCCTACAGGCCTGTGCCATTACACCAGGCTAGTTTTTCTATTTTAAATGTTTCCTTCCCAGTGGGTGCTATTTCAGGAAATGGTTTCCCTTCCCTCTTGCTCCTTAAACCTTTGTAGCACCCACTGTACATCCAGTGGGCCGATAAACCCCCACTGTCATTGTAAGCAAAGACATTTCCTAGCCTCATCCTTCATGTAGGAAGCAAGCACCTCAGCTATTCTATCTCCTATCTTCCCAGCCCATCTCAGCAACTTGTCCAGAGGGTCTTTGAAGAGTCAGTCACTTGATACACAGAAAAGATTTATAGACTATAAATTGTGGTGAGGCCAAGTGTTGTGGCTCACGTCTGTAATCCCACCACTCAGGGAGGCTGAGGGGGGTAGATCACCTGAGCTCAGGAGTTTGGGACCAGCCTGCAAGACCAAGACCTTGTCGCTACCAAACATAGAAAAATTATCCAGGCATTGTGGTAGAGGCCTGTCGTGCCAGCTAGTCCCTGTAGTCCCAGGAGGCTGAGGCAAGCAGATTGCTCAAGCCTGAGAGTTTGAGGTTGCTGTGAGCTACAACACCACCGCACTCTACCCAGGGCACAGAGTGAGACTCTGTCTGAAAAACAACAAAAAAATGGTTATGAGGCTCCTGGCTCAGTGCACCAAAATCTACTTAATCAATAATAATGTGCCTGAAAATTGACAGTGCAGCTGAACCCAGAACAGTGTAGTTACTGAAGACCCCCCCCGCCCCAATTTCCCTGAGCCAAGGCTTTTTCACACCCCTCAGTCCCTGGGCAGTGGCGAGCACGCAGCTGGCATTTATGGGGCACTCGCCAAGCGCTTGGCGGCGCTCTGCACGCGTGATCCAATTTGACCTCATTGCAGCTCTGGGTAACCGGCACAGTTATTAGCGTCAAAAAACTGCGGTATAGAGAAGAGAAGTCACTTCTCAAGGTTGCGGAGGAAGGACTAGAAACAGGAGCAGAGCCCAGGCCCTCTGAAACCAAACCAGAGTGATTAGCCAGCCACGCTGGGGGTTTGGGTGTTGTCAGAGTGGGGCGTGGCTCGGTCCTGCAGGCGGCGATCTCGGAGCACACGTGGGAATCCCATAAGCAGGCAAGTGGGCAGTGGGCTGGGTGGGACAGAGTGGGGGGAAGAGTGTGGTGACGTCATCCACACGGGCATCAGTGCCTCCAGAACAGGAAGGGCTCAGTGGCACGCCGGGCAGCCCAGAGCAGGTGGAGCTGCCCATGACCCTGGGCAACTTACTTCGCTATAAAACAAGGGCCACGGCAGTTCCCCCTCTAGCTTCTCTGTGGGGATTGACTGAGATAATTTGCCTCAAGTACTTCACGGGCACTCAGGGAGCACATCCTCTTGGGATTAAGACCGTTACCCCAATATCATTTGACTATGTAAAAAGCCAATCCCCCCGGAAAGCCCTTCACAATTAACATTGCTATGGCAAGATGGAGGGGAAAGAGGTTTTGGCCCTAAACCTTGATGCGGCACTGAACGGCTGCGGCGGGACGGTCCTCCCACCTCTGCTAATGAGGGCTGTGATTCCAGTCTCCTTTCCCAGCAAACGTCCTACAGCATCACTAAAAAGAAGGGCAGTGAATTGGCTCGAGTCTCTCCTCCTCATTTCCAGGCCGCACTCCGAGGTGAGGGCTCCGAGGCTGAAATGCAGGGACTCCGGGTGGCAGGAGGAAAAAGGCTGCCAGGCCAAGAAGACCCTGAATAATGAGGCTGAAGAACCGTCCGTAATTTACTCTGAAACAGTCTCCACTGGGGGGGCGGGGAGAGGATGGGGTGCAGAACAGAGGAGGGAAAACAGATGCCCCTCAAAGTTTTTCATCAAAAAACCTAATGAACCATACTTTATGAATGCAGTGGTGTTTTATGATCTGCGCAACAATTCTTTAAAATGTCTAGGTCCTGAGCCAGCTCCCTCTGCCTGCTCCCATCCTGCTCCTGAAAGGTGTTGCTATCTTTGCCGCCACCCGTGCTGTTCTTTGATTGGCACAAAAAGAAAAAAGAAAAGAACTGAAGCCAAGATGGATGGATCCTAAACTTAACATTTGGTTTCACCGTCCCCTGTTATATATTAGCTAAGGCGGCCTTTGAAAGACACGACAAAGTCATTATACATAGATCAATAACAATTTCTCTTTTGTGCTCAGCCCATGAATACTGACTAGCTAATTTTCATGGCTTCCCTATAAGATAAGTGAGTTTTATTATCCTGCTCCAATTCTTCAGCTTTTTAATCAGCCTGGATGCTGTTCTTAAATTTATCTCTATGAAATGATTTTTGCTAGCGTCCCACATTTTCATCAGATTTTCTTGTCAGAGCCGGATACAGCTGGCACAGAGAGTTAAGTGCTGTGGAACAGGGCAGACTGATGAGGATGGAGAACCCAAAAGCCACCAACATTGACACTCGAGAGGGCAGGTGAAGGGGCACAACCCAGCTGGGGCTGTCAGGGAGAACAGTCGAGGTGGAGTCACCACCATCTACACAGGCAATAGCGTAGGTAAAATAATGGCTGAGGACACAGGGCATTCAACTGCTGCTGAGGACTGCCCCCTAGAAAGTGGGGATATGCACCCCTTTCCTTCACCACCATGAGAGGAGTACCGTCCTCTGCCCCCTTGATGGTGGGTCAGCCACATGACTTGCTTTGTCCTATGGGATGTTAACCGCCATGACAAGTGGAGGCCTGCACCACCTTTACACAGTTGGGCTTGTCCTCTGGGGCTTCTGCCAGCACCATGAGGAAAGCTGCCCTGGGAGCACTAGTCACAGTGAATCACAGCACGGCCATACCTACAGCTTGGAGCAAGCCCAGGCAGATTCGCACATACTGAGCATCTTAGTACAGCAAATTCTTTTTGGCCTTGAGGCCTTCACAAGTGCTGTTTCCCTGACCTAGAACACTCTTCCCTGTATCCATCCCAAGGCTAATCCCATCTCATCTGTGTAGTCTTAACTTAAATGTCACTTTCTCAGAGTCCCTGCCCTGACTCTTCCCCAATCTAATTTATGCCCCCGTGTTCTTTCTAAACGTGCTTGATTAATTGTTATTTTCCTTCATTGAACCACAATATGTTCACATGTTTAATGTTTGTCTCTTCCGTGAGAGAGGATGTCTTTTTTCTTTTTCCTTTCTTTTTTTTTTTTTTTTGGAGACAGAGTCTCACTCTGTCACCTGGATAGAGTGCCATGGCATCAACATAGCTCACAGCAACCTCAAACTCTCAGGCTCAAGCGATGCTTTTGCCTCAGCCTCCCAAGAAGCTGGGACCACAGGCGCCTGCCATGACATTGGCTAATTTTCTATTCTAGTGGAGGTGGGATTTCACTGTTGCTCATGCTGGTCTTGGATCCCTGAGTTCAAGCAATCCACCCACCTCAGCCTCCCACAGTGGTAGGACCACTGGGGTAAGCCACCACGGCAGCCTGTCCATTCATCTGTTGATGGACATTTGTAGTGCTTCTACCTCTTGGCTACTGTGGCTGATGCCACTTTAAGGACGTTTGTGTGATTATCTTTGATTCCTTGCTTGCTGCATCTCCTTTCATGACCTGGCTTCAGGTGTCACGTAGTAACACTTCCTTCAATATCACAAGCCCACTTAGATTCAAAGCAAGGGAGCACAGACCCCACCTGTTGATGGAGAAATACCGAACAACATTGGGAGAAGAGCAATGGAGTAGGAGATATTGTTACAACCACCTCTGGAATATACAACCCGTCATGGTAATTGTTTGTTCAGAGAAACAAAGTGAGTGGGACACCAAGGTGGTCTGTCCCACCTGTCCCAGGACACGTAGGAGGTAGGGCAGGTAGGGCAAACAGAGGGGCATCAAAGTGTGAGTCCAACTAGGGACAGTGACCAGCCCATCAGCGTGGCATCCCTTAGGGGGCTCTCTCGTGAGTGGGTCCACAGTGGGGCGGCAGACCCTCCAGGGGGTAGATGACTTGTATCCACTTCTCACACCTCCTTTCCTTCGCGTCCTGTGGCTCTCAGGGCTCAACACACAACTATCTAGGCCTCTCACTCCTCCTGGTGGGCAGCCCTCTCCCAGGTCTGTCTGACTCCTGCAGCAGTTGGGACCTGACCTTTACCTCCTTTTCCCTCCATCGAAACTTAGCCAACCTGTGTCCCACCTCTTTAGATTCAGACCACTCTCTGACAAACCAGAAGGATGGTTGGTCACGTGTTCTCCAGTTAAGGACCATTTATTTCTTAATAGGGACTTTTTATGGCTCCAGCCCATAATGACAAACATACATTAAGCATTCCATGGTGAACTCCCAGGGCCCCTGATGTACCCGCTTAATAAACAGAACTGTCAGATATTTCTTTTTGCTTTTTTTTCATGAAAAAAGTACTGAGATGCTAAGTGTAGTATAAACTGAGAAAATGTGGAAACGTCTTCCTTAAGCCAAAAAAGTTGGTAAGGTGGCATTTGGAGCACCATGAAAAGCAGTGGGGGAAACAATCTATGAGCCAGAAGACCCCTTCAGTATCTCTAAATTACACCATGCAGGGGGGTCAAGATCCCCAGCCTTGTCACCAAATTCCAAATCCTTTCCCAGGTCACACCAGAGCTATGAATATCTGTCCTAAAAGAACATCCTGACCATGATCCCCTGGACAAAAGGCATGCACTTAGGGATTATGAGGTTCAGTGGTCAGAGTCACAAGAGCCTGTCCTTTCAGTTCATTTTTTTGCAAAAAGGAGCAGAAAGCAACTGGGGCCCAGACCCTTTTCTACAGGGCCTGGCCTTCCCGGATTATGTTAAATGGCCTCCCTCCCCTTCTACTATGCAGATCCCATCTTTTCTCGAGACCTAGGCATAACATAGCACATAGATTTTTTGTGTTAATTTTGAATCTCAAGTTCCCACTAAAACATAAATTCCACAAAGGCAGAGATTTCATTTGTTCACTATTGTATAAAAAGTACCTATAAGAATGCCTGGCACATACTAGGTACTCAGTAAATATATCAAATTAAAAAAATAGAGTTTTAGGAAAGAATTAAGCCCTACTATCCTAGTCATTCACTGTACAAATTAACTTTTCTCTTATGTATCAAGAATGGCACTAGCTAGGTAGCAGTTGTAGAAGGATTAAGAGTCATACAAATCAATTCTCTTGAGTCCATGAGCAAATTAATGGAAGCAAAATTCAATTTACTCCAAGTAGCCCACTCTCATCATCCATTCCATCCTGAAGGGTGTTGTCTACCCTACTATGCCTGCATCTATCAAATATGTCTCGGGTTGGAAAGAGTTAAGAGAGAAAGGCTGCTGTGAATGACTGGTGGGCACTCAGGGGTGCTCAGCCATCCCTTCAAGGTGACTTTTGGGACCTAGAGCTAATGGCTCTGTAAGCAGATCCAACCTTCTAAAGGCTTCACAAAAGGGCACTCACACAATTGAGACAGCAGCCAAAGCACTGTCTGCCACTGATAAGGCTGGCTGGGAATGCCCTGTCCAACCCTTCCCCAAATCAAAAGCTCTTTGAGAGGCAGCCAAGCATTTGAGACCAACCAAGCAGTACTAAGTGCATTATCTTGTCTAAGCAAGACATGAGACGTAAATTAAGATCTCTGCTGACCTCACTGACTTAAAAAAAAAAAAAAAAAACCTCTGCTTTTACCTAATGTATGGTCATTCATTGCCCTAAAAGGAATTTCCCCGCTTCCTTTAAAATTTTATTTAGTCTAAGGAGATTCAGTCCCTTCTGCATAATGACAATTCTGTTTTGATGTTCTCTGCTCATTTCTAAACCAATTAATGAAAAGGGGAATGGGATCACATAATTAGATTGGACCTATAGGTCCTGTCCTAGGAGCTGGGGATGCAGTACCCTAAATCTTATGAGAGAAGGGTAGATACCCGAAAAGAAAATCAGAGTGCTCTTAACTGGGAAACAAGGAATGGGTGCTGGCTATATAACCAGTAGTGTCCATTAGGAAGGATTTCGTAGCTAGCACAGACATTTAAATGAAAATAACAACTTTAATGTTGACCACCCTCAGACCAAATAAAAGAAAAAAGTCTCTATTATTATTTCTAGATTTCTCTTTCAAGTGTTCCCTGCCAGCTGCAATGGCCAAGTGGTTAAAGAAGAAAAAAAAACGTAGTTGTTTTATTGAAGTGTTGCTGTTTAACTATTGTATATCATTTATATGCAAGTTACATATGTCAGACTTCATAGATTTAACAACACAGTGGAAATCAGTGACAAATAAGTGGGTTATTATACACCAGATTGAAAGTACAAAGCTATGGAGAAAGCACAATAGCTGCTCAGAGGAGAAAGTGTTTACTTTCAGCTGGTGAAAGTGGGGAGTGTGTAGGACGACTCCACTGAGGAGGTGGGGTGTGCGCCCCGCTTTGCAGAACAGAAAGATTGCAGCAGGGTTGGAAAGAATTTGAGACTGAAGGATGATGCAAGCAAGATGCCCAAGGAAGAAAGCATAAGATATGTTTCTGATCAGAGTAGGGGAGTGTATTAGTTTGCTATTGCTGCTTGAACAAATAACCACACACTTGGTGGCTTATAGAACACAAATTCGTCTTATAGTGCTATAGGTCAAAAGTCTGACTTGGATCTCAATGGGCTGAAATCGAGGTGCTTCCACGGCTGCTTTCTTTCTGATGCTCTGGGAGAGAATCCATTTCCTTGCTTTTCCCAGGTTTCAGAGACTGTCTGCATTTTTTGGCTTGTGGCTCCTTTCCTTCATTTTCATCTTTAATACTTTGCCTGTTGCCACCTCTGTTTTTTCACTTTTGAAGACTTTTGTGATTAGACTTGGCACTGGACAATCCAATATCATCTCTTCCCATCTTCAGTGTTTTTGAAACTCTTTTCACTATGACTCACAGTAAAAAATTTTTCACTATGACTCACAAAAAATTTTTACATTGAGACCAAGTACAAAAACACACAGAGAGACACACACACATTCTTATACATAGCTGAATATAAAAGTTAATAAAGTTACTATTATTCTATTCCGTTATCTTTTTATAATGCTGGTATGATCCATGCAAGATATCATTATTTGTAAAATCACTTTTGCAATTGTCAAATAACACCTTCACAGGATGAATTAAGGATGGACATGTTTGGGTGCCACTATTCTGCCCACCACAGGAAGAAAGGTAACCCATCTAAGAACTGTCCCAGCAGAGGAGTATGGAAGTAAGTAGAGGTAAAATTCCACATCTGTGACAATCCTGGGTGTAGAGTGTTGGAATAATGGAACTTTGTAGACTCTTGATTCATTTTCCCTTTGTCCCATACATCTTATTGCCTATCCTAGAACTTTCTCAGAAACTAAATGTGACCTGTGTGCTTCCCCTTTCCCATTCAGTAATGTAGAAAAGTGTGCCTCCTGCCAGCACAACCCCTCTGTCGGTTAGAATAGGGTAGGTCCTGCTGTGGTAAGTAAGCTCCAATTCTCAGTTGCTTAAGAACAATAGTTTATTTCTTGCTCATGCTACGTGTCCAACATGTATTGGCCAAAGAGCTCTGCTCCAAATCCCCTCTCTTCAGGTCCCAGATTGACAGTGTAGCCACTATTTCAAACACTGCCAGGTGCCATAGCTGAGGGAATGAGAGTTCTGGAGGGTCTCATACCAGCCTTTATATGCTCCAGCCTGGAAGTGACATACATGAGTTCCATCCTCAACTCACTGGGCTCACGGTTCCTCATGACCCCACCCATGCAAAAGATCCAGAAGTATAAAAAATAAGCCTAACATGTGCTCATAGGCAGAGAGTTAGAAATGGTATCAGCACCATTCATGACAGTCACCTCCCCTTATTTAAATTTTTATATGAATGATACCCATATTCTTCCAATGTCTTGGGTTCCAAACCTTGGGGACCTATTTAACTGAACTCTTAGAGCCAATCAAATGTTGGGTTCTGTCCACTCTTGCTTCAAAATGTCTTTCTTATCAATCCCTCACTTTCACTAGAGCTATTATTAACTAGTCCAGGCAACAGAATGTATTACAGTATTTTTCAAACTTTTTCCACTATGATTCATAGTAAAAAATGTATTTTACATTGATACCAAGTACTAACACACAAATTCCCACACACACTATTATGCATAATTGAAGTAAAAGTTAATAACGTTATTACTAGTTCTGTTCTATTCTTTTTATAATGCTATTGGCAATCCATTAGTCAGAGTTCTCCTGAGAGACATACGATAGACACATGGGTGGGTGGGTGGGTAAGTGGGTGCATGGATGAATGGATGGATAGATAGAAAGATAGATAGAGAAAGTAGTTATTAAGGGAATTGGCTTACATGATTATGGAGGGCGAGAAGTCCCATGATAGGCCGTCTGCAACCTGGAGAAGCAGGGAAGCTGGTAGCATGGCTCAGTCCAAGTTCAAAGTCTTCAGGTCCAAGGAAGCTGATGGTGTAACTCTCAGTTCAAGGCTGATGACCTGAGAATGTGGTGGGTGGGGGCACTGGTGCAAGTCCCAGAGTCCAAAGGCCAGAGAATCTGGAGTTCTGAAGCCCAAGGGCAGGAGAAGAAGGGTGCCCAGCTCCAGGAGAGACAGAGAGAACCCAAAGTCAACTTTCTTCCACCTTTCTGTTCTATCCAGGCCCTCAGCTAATAAAATCATGCCCACCTGCATTAGATAAGAGCAGATTTTCCTTATTCAGTTCACTGATTCAAATCCCAGTCTCTTCCAGAAACACCCACGCAGACATGCTGAGAAATATATCTTTGCCAGCTATCTGTGCATCCCTTATCCACTCAAGTTGACACCTAAAATTAACCATCACAGATCCACTGAGTTGATTTTATAAATCACTACTGTGTTGAGGCCTGCAGTTTGATAGACTATAGGTAGAACTCCTGTGTACTTTACAATTAAACTGGCTCAAACATGATACCACTGACTACTTATGTGAACTTCAGCGTCATCTCCTGAGCTTTAAGACTACCATAGCAACACCTGTCCTTCAGGTGAGGATTAGCCTGATTAGTAGGAGTCCCTGGTACCTGAGATTACACAGCAGTGCTGGTTCTCCTTTACTATAATGTCTCATCCCATTCCACCTTCCTCTTAGATTTATTTTGTTCATTCTTCATTCATTAATAAAAAGTTTGTTAAAATCCTGTCACTGAGGGAAGCTATGCCAGGTACGGGGGTTACAAAAATAAATAGGACATGATTCCTATTCTTGAAGAGTTCACAGATCGATGGAGGAGACTAATGTGTAAACAAATGATTGCCAGGACATGGGAGACAACCCATAATAGAACGGAAGTAATTTTAGGGGAATTCAGAGGAAGAGCAACATACCCTGCTTAGAGAAGGTGGGAGATATTAAGTGATGAACTCCTACCTTGTTCATGTGGCTTAAAATCCAGATTCTTTATAGGGCTTCTGAAGCCTTTTCTAACCTGCCTTGTTGCCCATTAACCTGTTTGATCTGATGTCTACTCCCCAGCAAGTAAGATATGAAATCTTTTCAAGCTGATATAGGTTGCCAAAGTTATTGTTCCTCCATTCCATTGGCTGTTGTCTTGAGATGACACTGGTCCTATTACTGACTCTTCACTAAACACATTGGTACAACCTTGAGTGAATTAACTGGAAGTCTTCGCATGTGCGGTTGAACATTGAACCAAAGACCCAACAACCTTTCCCTGCCTTTTTTCACTCTGAACCGTCCTGAGCACCCTACTCAGTCCCATCACTTCAAGAAACCGCCTTAGTTTGTTCCAGCCTCATCTAGCTCTCCCTGAATCTCCAGAGCAATTATTGTCAAATTTTCTTACATATTCCCTTAAAATTTTGTGGAAAATAATCTATGTGCACCCTACACAATTTTAAATTGACATCTAAAAATGTTAATTATAAATTTAACTTCTAACATATTCTCTGGTGCATATGGGCTCTGAAGATATTTTTTGTCAAAATCTTGGAGCAGTATACTTAGATCGTTCAATTTATAGGCAATATCTACCATGTAACTTGGCAAACCCAGTCCTCATTGTCAAACCAATCATCCAAATCAGACTTACTTGCTGGCAGGAAAAGTCTTACTTCATTTTTCACTTCAAATAGGCATACTAATGCCACCCCTGTGACAACCATTTCATTTTTAAATTCTAATTCAAAGATGGATGGATGGATGGATGGATGAGACCTCAAAGCCTTGCCAAGAGTTTGTCTCTGGGATGAAATAGCGTGCTTCAATATTTCCTGCTGGCATATGAGAATTGTCCATTTGTTGGAAGCCCTGGGCAATCCACATTAACAGGATTTAGGAGGGATAAGAGGGATGCCTTTCCTTAGTAAAGAAAGGGATTTAAAAGAGGAAGTGGGATAAAAATCAGCCAACCACAGACAGCAGATCAGTTTTAGAAACATTTTATACAGTTGAAAGTTGAAACTCTAGAAATCTATTTCCTTAAAATTGATATAAGGACCTCATGGAAAGTCATTTGTCCTCCTCCAATGGGTGGGCATTCCCTCTGGATTGCAGACCAGCGCCTTGAGGTCCCTACAGGGAGGCCGAGGTCTAACTCCACACATGAACTTGGGTGTGTCAGAGCATTAGAACTTGCCAGCTTTCTGACCCAGGTTTTAGGAAACTCCCTCGAGGTCATACTCTCAATTCCTCTCAGATTCCTGTAAGCTATTAATTGCGGTCTATTTTCATCTTGTTTTCTTAATGAAGTTCTAAATTTGTTTTTCAAATGAAATAGCCACTTTGCTGCTAGTTTCTGGGATTACGCAATTGCAGCTTAGTTTAGTTGTCATTTTTATATTAACTAATTCATTTGTTCCTGATGCACAATGATTGTACACACAGGTACATGTGCTATTTTGGCAGATGCATACAATGTATAATGATCAAATCAGGGCATTTAGTAAATCCATCACCTCAAACATGATTGTTTCTTTGTGTGAAAACATTTCAAATCTTTTCTTCCAGTTCTTCTGACACATAACAATAAATTATTAACTCTATATGGTGGTCACCCTACTGTACAAACATTAGAATGTATTCCTTTTATCCAACCTAAATTTCTTGAACAAAGAGGCTGTGAAAACTTATGTTATCATCTCCCCTCTCATTTCCTCCAGAAAAAAGAATTTCCTGGCCTGGCATTTCCTTCCTGGTTGAAACGTATGGGGATTACCCCCTCGGTAATTTAGGGGTGGGTTGATGAAACGTAGATTTGGAGTTGGACGGTATTGAGTTATTTGATGCAGCTGTGGAAAAGCCTGAGTAACTTCCTGCCTCAACACAGACCACACATCCCTCCTTAGAGATAGGAATATCTACGGTAAAATATGCCTCTTGTTCCAGGATGACTCTCAGACTGCCATTTTGTAAAGATTTCCTCCTAGAAGGACCAGAAAAGTGGGAAATGCTGCATTTGCTATAGTCTACGGGAGTGGGACATGTCAAACAGTCCACTGTGTTCACTTTAGTTCAGCCACACTCACTACACTTGACGGAATTTCCACCCTCAAAGTCACGGATTGTAGGTGAGGCCAAGGTACATACACATAATTGCAGTTATGCTGGTTGCTATCTAACCACCTTCCCAATAGTTAAGGCTGCCAGAGGTGTTAGAAAAGGTCTGTAAAAATTCCTAAAATCTAAAAATAACTAAAAGAGATATTGAGAGTTGGCATCTGTCTATTATCTCTGGGTCCTGCTTAGCTTCTGCCTAGGTCTACAAGTGTCCAAGTTGGATTCTCACTTCAAAATTTAATCACTGTTTGAAGAACCAAGTTACCTCTTAGTTTTGTTTCACAGCACATTCCTAGTAAGTTAAATCTCAAAAAAAAAACAACTATCCTAATAACGGACTTTTTTTTTTTTTTTTTCTTGAGACAGAGCCTCAAGCTGTCACCCTGGATAGAGTGCCGTGGCATCACAGATCACAGCAACTCCAATTCCTGGGCTCAAGCGAGTCTCCTGCCTCTGCCTCCCAAATAGCTGGGACTGCAGGCGCCCGCCACAATGCCCAGCCATTTTTTGGTTGCAGCCATCATTGTTTGGTGGGCCTGGGCTGGATTTGAACCTGCCAGCTCAGGTGTACGTGGCTGGTGCCTTAGCCCTCTGAGCCACAGGCCCCAAGCCATAACGGACTATTTTTTTACCATTACATAAACCACATCCAGATTTTTTCTTTTCATTCTTCTCTGTGATGATTATTTTAAGTGATTTCTGAAATATTTTTTTTCTTTTTTGAGAGAGGCATCTCTGGGGCCCAATTCTAAAGCTTCTGAGGTGGACAAGTGCTTCTGTCTTCAGGTCTGATGCAGCGAAGGTCACTGTGGTCTTCACTGCCCTGGGGGCCGGCTGACAGGCTCGCTGTCCTTTCAGCCCAGGGATGTTGGTTATCCCTTTCAAAGGGGAGTAAAGGAGAGGAAAGTTTGAGGAAGAGAAAGCTTATTTTAATAAACCTCACCATTAATAAACCAGATTTTAATGAATCTGAGGAACTGAACAAAAAACCTTTTGGCAATACCTTGGTGCAAGATTCTCTCAGGTTGACCAAAAAAGTTTTGACAAAAAGGGTGAATAGTTTGTATTTTCACTCAAGATAAATTTTTTTAAAATACTGAGTGGCAGGACTGGGAACTGTGGCTCACGCCTGTAATCCTAGCACACTGGGAGACTGAGGTGGGTGGATCACTTACGCTCAGGAGACCAGCCTGAGCAAAAGCGAGACCCTGGCTCTAAAAAATATAACCGGGCATTGTGGTGGGCATCTATAGTCCCAGCTACTAGGGAGAGTGAGGCAAGGGAATCGCTTGAACCCGGGAGTTTGAGGTTTCTATGAGTTATGACACCATGGCAGTCTACTAAGAGGGACAAAGTGAGACTGTCTCAAAAAAATAAAAATAAATAAGTACTAAGTCAGAGTACAGAGAGTAGATTATGGGCCCTTTTGACTGTAGATTTCATATATAAGATTAGCTCTCGAGGGCAAGAGGGGGGTATTATATCTAGAAGGCCTAAAACATCAAACAAATGAGTCAGAACTTCAGCCTTCATTCCATCTGCCTTAAAAAAAAAAATCAGACATCTTGGGGTAAATTTTATCTGATTCAAACAAAATAGACAAAAAGATATCTCCTAGCAAAGCTCTTGGCCTTCTACCAGAGTAATAGTCTAGAAGCAAAAATGGGATTTTCTTCAATTTTTGAGCATAAACATGTGTATCCAAAGGGAAAAAAAATTAAAACCTTCTCTTAACCAGACAGCAGGCTGACAAAGAGCCAGGTGCAAGTCTTGGGCAATTATTTCTTTCCTCCTCTGCCATCATCCTTTCCCCACCCTGGCACCTCTTCTTGCCTCTTTCATTCTCATTTTTAAAACCACAGAAAACTGCCATGATTAATGGCTGAAGAATAAGAGCAGAGGTACAATCCCTTCCTACATTTAGGTTTGGGATCAGATTAACTCTTCTCAAAGTCCTCTTCCTAAAGCCCCATGGGCAGTCCTTTGCCATCTGCCCCTAACTCCCTTCTCCTTTTTGAGACACGCTTATGAAAGTTTCAGGGCCAGGACTGAGGAAGAACTGCTGCTCTCTCTGATGGGCCCTTGCTCTCTCATGCCCCTGCTTTCTGCTGGCACAAATCAAGGCGACTTCTGCAGGAGCAGATGCTGCTGAAGCCAGTTCCCCTCCCCCAGTGCCCGTCACATTCTGTTGTCACATTCTCGGGCAATATTTCAAAAGCTTACTCATCCTGCCACTCACATCCCTTCCCCCAAACAAGACATTAGGAAGGAAACATGAGAGATTTTATTTTAGCTTAATTGAACAATAGCCCTTATTTCATCTTGAGTAAGATAAATGGGCTGTCCAACTTCACTTCTCACTTTATCTGTAATGAGGTTTCTCTCTCAACTGTTTACTGAAGTATTAAAAAGCACTTTGCAGCGCCTGCTGGTATTTCCATCAGAGAGAGTCAATAGAAGAGATGAAGACATATGAGAAAGGGAGACGGGGTGCCTGTTAGGAAAGTCAGATTCCACAGCTATTAGAAAGAACTTTTCCCCCCCTCTATGAATTCAGTGGCCAAAAAACAGCCTTTTTCTCTTTGGCAGCAAAGTGGTTTCTTAAAGAGCAGGACAGTACCTGGCAGGTTTTCCTAGGATCAGACCAAGGTGGATAACTAATTGCAGTCATTAATGTCCAGGTGGGAAGAAATTGCCAGGATTGTGAGATCCTACCAGGCCATTAGCATGTCTGGATGCCCTTTGGTGAACTCTTCCTCTCACCCACAGTGATGAAACACTCTTCTGTTCTTCCTCAGGCTCTGTCTCCAGCTGTTCTTGAAGAGAGGGGCACCTTTAGATGTTGAGAAGTACAAAGATGAGCAAGTAATGTTGGGAACCCAGGAGAGAAGACTCAAGTCTTCACCCATATGTAACTGCTTCCCTTACAAAGTAGGAAGGAAATAGCTTACACTGGTAAGTATTCAGGTATGAGGCATGAACAATGGCTTTTTGATGTATTGAGAGTTTTGCCTAGGAATTAAGTATGGATACTTTATGGCATTATGGCCACAGTCCTGTTTGTAACTTTCATTCAGCAATCTGAGTGCCCATGATACCTCTTCATATGGTGGGAAGACAAGACATAAGACATGAAAAGTGAAATAGAAGGCATAACCTTTTATGATTAGAATAGGAAGTCAAATTTCTATTCTTCATTTAAGACCCTATCAATATCGCTTCCTGACTTCCTATCAGGAATCTTCAACAAAAAGTTCATTCCATGCAGATCAGAGCTTTTATCACCTTTGACTGTCCTCTGCCTTTTCAGTCTCTTCGGCTACACTATTAGCTTCCAAAAGAAGCCACTGTGCCCTATTAATTTCTTCCTTTATTTTTCCTGTTCACTTCTTTATCCTCTCATCCCTAGCATAGATCATAAAATGTGGGAGGCATGAGGTGTTCGTACATAAGTTGATGGAGTGAAAAAATAAATGCCAAACACAGACCGTAAGTTCCAAACAGAGGCAGTTATACCATGGTGGGAAGAAGCCTGGGATGGGAACCTGAAGACCAACGTGCAAATCACCAACCTGTTGTTTTATCAAAGTCTGACTCCAGGCTCTCTGAGCCTATTTCCATGTCTGAAAAATGTTAATAGCTACGCCAGGCAGATTATTATGGAAATTACATGAGATCACACGGGTAAAATACTGCTAAATAAATTTGAACTCCTTTATGCTGTGCTCCTTTTTCCTAAATAGTTGGAACATAGCACTAGAGTTCAAAGGAAAGACCCAAGATGCAACTATAGAGTTCCAGGTTATCCAAAAAGTAAGAAGTTATAAACCGTAGAACTAGCTGAATTCTCAAGGAGAATAGAAAGAGAAAAGAGCTGATGACAGCATTGAAAGGAGTCCCCATAATTACAGGAGTGGGGAGAGCCTGAGCTGAAGAAAGAGGATATTGTGTCATGGGTTTAATTCAAGAACAGATGGTGAAATCTTTGGACTGTCATCACAAGGTCCAGGAAAGTAAAAAGTAAATAAGAGAAAATAAAGTATAAATAAATCTATACTCATGAGTATTCTGGCTTCTGAGACTTAAGTTTGAATCATTTTGTTTTTATTAGTTTCATCTTTTCTCTCTCTTTCTTTCTTTTTTATTTTTTTTAAACAAGTTCCCATTCTGTCACCCAGGTTAGATAGAGTACAGTGATGTCATCAGAGCTCAATGCAACCTCAAGTTCCTGAGTTCAAGCAATCCTCCTATATCAGCCTCCCAAACTGGTAGGATTACAGGCATAAATCACCATGCCCAATCTAGGTTTGGGTCATTTTTAAAGCTGCCCCTAACTGAGTGATTATAAAAATTATCAATGCTATGATTTAATAATAAAAAAATTATCAATGAATTTTCAACAAATTTTATGGGGGGAGGGACTTATGAATGTATACCTTTTAAAATCAGTCTTTTAAGACTCAAAACCCACAGTTTTAAAAAATACCTTTATAACCTTCACACAGATTCACCAGCTGTTAACATTTTGTCACAGTTGCTCATTCTCTGTGTATGTGTGTGATATCATAATATTCCTCTCAAATATTTCAGTATATATCTTCTAAAAATGGAATATTCTTCTATATATTAACCATACCATTATCAAACTTAAGACATTTATTATTATTTTAAAAGTATTATAAGCAGTATGTATCCAAATTTACTCAATTATCCCAAAAATGCCATTTGTGGCATGTTTAAAAATTAAGAATCCAATCAAGTTTCTTGCACTGCATTGGCTATTATACCTCTTTTGTCTCCTTTAATCTAGAAAATTATTCTGATTTTTGTGGTGAGGGTTATGAAATTAATGTTTTTCAAGCATGTATGCTAGTTCAAATTCAAATTATCTTAAATTTTGAAGACAATCATGTTTTCTCAGGATTGGATTTAAGTTAAACATTTTTGGCAAAAAAGCTGTGTAGGTGATGAAGAGACATGAGCAAGAAGTTGGAGAGGAAAACCCAAACCTCATTCCTCCATGGAGACACTGCCTTAACAACAACATATTGTCCAAAATCCTTATAAAAACTCTGAAACCAGTTAGAAAGTTGCAGTACCCCAGGCAAGCTCAAAACCAAGGACATCACATTTGAGTGGGTAAGAAAAGTCTTTCTTTTCCACTGTAACAACCTAAGTTAGCACAGCTCATTGTAATTGAGAGAAGACACCCTACTTACCACTTTTCCCTTGGAAGGGAGAGAAAGGATTGGAATATATCTCCAACATTCTGGCTTTCTTCTGGAGGATTGCCTGAGTGTCTGATTTCTGTCTTGCATGACTCAGAGCACTAACCAAACCAGCATATTTTGGATATGTGAGAGCCTCAGAGAACAAAGAGTTCAGCAGCTTGTTACAGTGCCAGATAGTCTGCAATACTGCGGATGAACATCAGAGGTAACGAGAGATTACAAATTCCTGAAAAGAAACTAGCGAACTTCTCTAATTAGAAAATTATATTCACAAGCTCAGAAAAGATGCATGACCATAAAAGATTTAAGAGACTCCTACAATCACTAGTCAGGCTGATTGGTGAAGGTCT
Source organism: Perodicticus potto (assembly GCA_963574655.1). Lineage (NCBI taxonomy): Eukaryota > Metazoa > Chordata > Mammalia > Primates > Lorisidae > Perodicticus > Perodicticus potto. The sequence continues at coordinate 1,259 of CAUYRH010117695.1, read as the reverse complement.
TCCCCTGCATGAAGCCAGTCTGGGAGAGGTAGTGGTGTTTTCAAATGAATGAATTACACACAAAATAATAACAAGGCATACAAAGAAACAGGGAAATATGATGCAAGCAAAAGGACAAAATAAATTTTCAGAACTGACCTTAAGGAAATAAAGATCTATGAATTACATAACAACGAATTCAAAATAATCATGTGAAAGATATTCAGTGCACTATAAGAGAATAAAGATAGACAAGTAAATGAAATTGAAAAAATGTGTGAACACAATGAAAATAACAAAGAGCTAGAAACTATAAACATAACCAAACAGAAATTCTGCAGGTAAAGAATATAAAAACTGAATTGAAAATTCACGGAGGGTGGTGCCTGTGGCTCTGTGGGTAGGGCGCTGGCCCCATATACCAAGGGCGGTGGGTTCGAACCCAGCCCTGGCCAAACTGCAACAAAAAATAGCCAAGCGTTGTGGTGGGCACCTGTAGTCCCAGCTACTCAGGAGGCTGAGGCAAGAGAATCACCTAAGCCCAGGAGTTGGAGGTTGCTGTGAGCTGTGATGCCATGGGACTCTACCAAGGGCAATAAATTGAGATTCTGTCTCTTAAAAAAAAAAAAGGAAAGAAAAAAAATTCACTGGAGCAAATCAACAGCAGATTGAGTAGAAGAAAGAATCAGTGAACTTAAAAACAGGTCATTTGAAATCATGGAGCCAGAGGAACAAAGAGAAAAATGAATGTAGAAATGTGAAGAAGGAAGAAGGAAGAAAGAAGAAGGAAAAAAAGAAGAAAGAAGAGGAGAGGAAGGTAGAGGAAGAGAAGAAATAAAAAAGAAAAACCAACAACAAAAATCAGAAATGAAAGATCATAAGAGACTAGACTTCTAGGAATAATTGTATAATACAAATAAATAGAATAATCTAGAAGAATGGATGAATTCCTAGAAACATACAATCTACCAAGACTAAATTATGAAGAAATAAAACATTGGACAATAGAACTATTAAGTTGCATAATTAGACAATAAAACTAATAAGGAAATTGAATTAGTAATTAAAATTCTCCCAACAAATGAGACTCCTGGATAAGATGGCTTCACTGGAGATTCTATCAAATATTTATTTTATTTTATTTTTTTTTTTTTGAGACAGAGCCTCAAGCTGTCACCCTGGATAGAGTGCAGTAGCATCACAGCTCACAGCAACCTCCAATTCCTGGGCTCAAGCGAGTCTCTTGTCTCCGCCTCCCAAGTAGCTGGGACTACAGGCAC